>CM021105.1:125713192-125766743 GCA_007115665.2 Sequoiadendron giganteum
AATAATGAAAAAATCATTCCCTTGATGAAAACCTGGCAAACAAGCGTGGTAAATAGCAAAAAAATCATAAAATCAAGAAAAAGTGCAATAAAAACAAATAGTGAAAACCTAGCAAACAGGCATTGTTTGTGATTTTATTTGGCTCTCTCATCTATTAGGATTCATTCTGCATATCCATCTTTTCATCGGCATCACACACACACCTCACCATCGCATTCGCATCGCATCATCTCCTGGAAACAAACAAGGATCTCATCATGGCTTAATGATTTGAGGGTTATCCTTAGCAGTAGTTGTGTCTAGCAAGAGTCAGAATATGAGGTCACTAGGGGGCAGTTCGCTTCTTGAAGATTTTCTAGTAGGTAGTCAGCAATGTGTGTCTAAAATCGGAATGTCAAAGTAGCAAAACCTTGTCCAATCAAACGGAGTCTATACAACTATTTGACAGAAACAAAGTGGATGATCTTAATCTGAATAAAATGAATGACAAACTTAAAAGCATAAGTTGCAAAATTTTTTTTTGATATTTGATGACATCATATCTTTGGAGTGGTTCAATGATGTATTGAACTAGAATCACAAGGAAGAAGTATGATTTTTCTTTGCTTGTTGTCTGTAAGCTAATCATTAGTATTGTGCAAATTTTTCATGGGACATGCTCTACACTGTATCATTGATGACATTTCAAAATTTTCATAGGAAAATGGTTAAATTTTTCCTATTTATGCAAGCAATACTTAGGTCATCTCGGTTCAATTATACCTCAATGCTTGTATTAACTTGCTATATCAAACACCATGAAAGCGGTACTCAGGTCATCATTGGTGCTAACATACCCTTTGATGCTTGTACTAACTTTCAACATATCAAAAATTTCAATGATGAAACTCAAGCACAACATGAAATGACAACAAGGAGAATGGTTCATTTATTGCATTCTAGGGTTGCATAATTCATCTAGATTTGCATTTTCGGGGTTGTTTCAATAGATTTTTGAGGGATTGGTAAAATTATCATATATCTTTTAAAAACAAAAATTGAGTATAACTGGACATTTGTTACATCTCATTTTCATTATCATTCACATCATTTCACCATCATTCATTATTATAATTCATGTATTTACATTTTACATCATCATTTTATTATTAGTTCATCATATTCATATCAGGTGCATTATTCATCTCATATTATCACTTCATCACATTAACATTTCCACTTGCATACACATCATATCACATACATAAACATTCATAGTAAGGTTGCATCCAATCCATTCTTTAGAATATCATGATCATTACATCATGCATTATTGGTTCACTAATTATGGCATTATCATTATCATCATAGTACATCATTATCCATGTTGTATCATTCATTAAGTAATCATATCATTTATCCTTTTCCATTTTAACCATTCATCATTACATCATATCATTTTCATATCATTAAAATAATTTCATTACATCTTACATCATGCATTCATTATGAAGGAAAACCATTCATCATTACATCATATCATTTTCACATCATTAAAATCATTACATCTTACATCCTGCATTATCATACATAAAATGAAAGAAAATCATTTACATCATCATTTGCATCATCATACATCATGAAAATCATACACAACATAGCATATAGAAATAAACATGCATCCATCACATGAGCATAAATCATCCATAACGCATACATAATCGAATCATCACTGCATCTCATTAATCTCATCAAAACAAATGTCCAGAAATATAAGGATATCAAATGTTTCAAAAAGATATATCAAATATAATGGCATAAATGTGTACAACATGTCCATCACTGAGGGGCACTAGCCAAGGCACATGGCTACTACTACCTCCTGAGATAGTAGGTCTTGATGGATCTTTGCTCCCAGAAGCTCTGATCTCTTGTCTGACTGGCTGACCCACACTCCTGGTAGCACTCCTGGAGTGATTACATGAATGGGTCTAAGACCAAGTACCTAACTGTGTAAATGTAATCCTCCTCTCAGGTGGTACTGCCTCGAAATATCTCATCCTGTAATACTCGACCTCCTGAGCAGTCTTTAGTCCCTCTGCAACAACCTCTCCAATAGAGGTGCTATCAACTGATCTGAGAAGTCTCTTGGCTAACCCCTCAGCCTATATGCATCTCTCTCGAAAGCTGTCCCTCTTAGCCATAAGTTGAGCTACCTATGGATCAGGAGGTGGTGGCTATGCAACCTATGCCTGTAGTTGACTAATCGTCCCCTGAGCCTGTGCCAACTGACTCTCGAAAGTCTAAACCTCTGTCTGCAAAGCATCTATCTGTCCCTATGAGGGAGCCGTGATAATGATCCATGGAGCCAAAATACTCGGCTGGTCCACTACTCTCAAGGTCCGTGGCCTTGTCCTATAGGGAACATCAAAGAAATATCTTTGTCCTCCACCCCCACCACCTCCATCATCCCCACTATCGTCACTGCTATCATCCTGGACACTAGAGTAATCCCCCTCATCTCCCCCCTCATCAATATCCATGGCCGCTACATCCTCTGCCTCTGCCTGCCCTCATCCTCAATGTATGATTGATCCTCCCAATAATGGAGCGGGCTCCTCGAGACTAGTAAACCTCAGAAAGGGATGTGTGTAAAAGAAGGCGGCATAATCATCTATCATCCCTACATCTGTAACCTACAAATGCATGGCCCACTGAGCTGGGTGTAACTCAAAATACTCGGCTTGGGCTGCCTTAATGGTCATAATAAGACCCCACTCTGGTACATCCTCCCAGCAACTGGCATAATGTGCCACACCTTGCAGCATCATCTGAACTAGCTCAAGCTACCTCAAGACTCTCATCACCAGAAACCGCTCAATAATATAGGGAGTCCCCCCAATCAGATATCTGGATCTGGTAACATATGGTAGCTCTATATCATCCATCTCCCATGGATCACAATCTACATATGGTCTCCAGATGACTGTATCCAAATCATCTAACACGCACCGCCAATACTCCAACTTGTCCAACCTTGGCTGGACAAGTGGCCCTATGTATGCATAGACATATGGGAACCCAAGAGGACGATCCCTCTGAACAATGGGACACATGATGGAAAAATCCTCCCATGTGAATATATGTAGAGGAGTAACTCCGCAAGAGAGACTCTTCCCATTTGTATACACAACCTGATGAAGATCATGGTATAGATGGGAAAGAATACATGAGCCCCATGCATATCTGGTCCCATGGAGAAGCATATCCTCCAATATCCTACCCCAACCAACTGATAATCCCTTTTCCCTACGATCAGGACAAAGGAAACCACCAATCATACTTGCTAAGACTGATGGTAGTGGGGCATAGCTCTCTACCATATCCTTCCAAGCAATCTCATACCCGCCGACATGAGGATCTTGGAAAACTCATCTCAAAGCATCGGTCCCTCCAATCTCCTTGTGATCATAGATCACAAGCTCTCCAACTACAAGAATACCCTAAATCCTGTACATGTCCTCTGGCATCACTGTGATCTCTCCTGTTGGCAAATGGAAGGTGTTATGCTTGTTGTGCCACCTCTCGACCAAAGCAGTCAACAGTGCTCTATTGACCCGATACTACGGGATACTCAACAGAGACCTTAAACCACACTGGTCTATAACTCCTAAATCCTCATGGGACAGTCAAGGAATCATCTCCCACATACGGGGAAATCTCTCTCTAATGTGGAGGAGGTTAAATTCCTCCTTTACAACATCATCAAACAATCATGCAAATCAATCGGCAAGGGATATATCAATCAATCAGTACATCATCAAGCAAGTTCAAATTAAATCAAATCAGCACCTATTTGCTTTACATATCGCATGGAAGCAAATTTATCAATCATTTTCTACTATTTTATTTTTTATATTGCATGGAAACAAATTTAACAGTCAACATAACTCAATATCCATTTATTTGACTTTCAATCGGGAAAACAAATCTATCATTACTATTTGTTTTCATATCGCATGGAAGAAAATTTATCAGACCTATTTGTTCTTCAAGTGCAAAGAAAATTTTATCAAATCAAGCTACTCCATCCTTGATGTTCTTTAAAAGCATAAAATCAGTTGTCTAATCTAGCAACACTCATCAAGCACTTTATCAATGTTTCTCCAAAATTTCAAATTCGGGAAAAATCCCTGGATGCGCCAAAACAGGTCATCGATGCGCTAAACCCTGTATGCGCAACTCTAAACCATGGATGTGCTAAAATAGAGATGCCATGCACAATTCTGTCAATGCGTGACTCTATCTACTGTATGCGACAAGATAGACCTTCAATGCGCTATTTCATCTATGCACTATTCTATCACACAAATGCGTTATCACAGTAACCCTATGCGCCAATCTAGCATCCTACGCGCATAACATTTTTGTATGCACTATTACAGGTACCCTATGCGCCATTCTACGCTATGCGCGACTGTTTTGCATCTATGTGTTTCCCTGGATACACGACTTTATCTACCCTATGTGCTAAGTTATGACTCGTATGCGCGAAACCGGGAAGCTAAAAATTGCAAAATTGCAAAAAAATACGTAAAATCATCAAAAAAAATTATGAAGAGGATTAGGTCGACTTACCGGAGGTCCGTACGCAGCTGGTCTCTAATACTAGCATGCTTGCTCGAATCTGTGGTGCTCATAATGGATCGGCATCATGATTATCTCTCTCAGAGCTCTGAAATTTACCAAAGGTTACTATTCAAATGACAATGACTTTTCACCCTTTTCACCTTTTAAGGGGGTAAAAGTGTGAAAATATTCGAATTTTTGCTAAGGAAAAGCATTATTTCGAGAGCTAAATCATGAACTCTTCTCTGAAAATCATGTTGATTCTTTTATCATGCGATTTATCTCTCGAGGGGGCATATAGCATTGGTAATTTCTAAAATTTTGGGGCAAAATTCTTTGAAGCAATGCATAAAACACATCACTTCAAAGAGGGGCAAAATTTACACATCTAAAAATGGTCACGGTTAACAAAACCTGTTAATTAATTAAATATGAATTATTTAATTAATATTCTTAAGTCATCTATATATAAATAAATTTAATTATTTATTTATATTTTTCATTTTTCCAATTCTTCTAGTTTATTTAATTAATGCTATCTTCCTCTTAATTAATTAAATAGATTTCACAATTTATTTATATTAATTATCACAAGTTTAAATTCTAAATGTAAATGATATTCTTCAATTCACATTTAATTAAATATTTTCAATATTTAATTAAAACACTTTCTAAATTCTTCACTCTTCTCAATAATTAAATATTTAAATATTTAATTAAAAAGCTTTTCATTTCCTACACATAATTAATTATTGTCTATTTTAATTATGGAAAAATCTTTCATTTGTCTCTTAATCTTCCATCTATCTCTTGAAATTCCATCTTCTTTTCAAATTCTTGATCTCTCACCATTCATCTTAGCAGGTTTGAACTCAACCGTTGATCTTGGCCAATTGGATTATTGCCTTCAAAAATCTATAAATACAGCCCTCTTGTGAGTTGAAAAGGACCTCGAACTCTAGATATTCATACATAGTTATTATAGTCACATTTCAGTTTTATCAAGCATTTTAGCATCATAGCATTTTAATTCCATAGCTTAAATCATATAGTCATAAATATGCATTTTTAATCAATCTCATTCTCCTAAGTTGTCATTTCAAAAAGTTGTTGCCTACACAACTGAGAGCCAACATCTTTTATCAAATCCTTGGAGATAGAGGATGATGGGATGAATTTGAAGAAGCTGCTGCCATGAGAGTTTGCATTTATCCTTTCTAGATTAGCCTTCTTTCAATCTAATATCTCCTCAGTGTGTTAGTTTATAGTTTAATTAATCTACGCATTTTCTAATCACACAGTGCGAATTATCTAGTTGATATGTTGGTAACTATTGTTCAAGTTGTTTACGTGGGAGGGGACAGTGATATCCATTTGAGTTACTGTGAGGAAGGTCACACCTCTGTTTAATCTTGTTGAGTTGTTTGATCAGTTACATAGCACTGATGGGACAATTTTTGTATATGAGCCAATATTGTTCAGACTCTGTCACTAGCAAGAGGTTTCTAATGGTAAAATACAATGCAAAATATCAAATCCTAATGGATATAAAATCTCTTCTCAGATGAGGAAGAAATCAAGAAATTGGGGATCCAAAGATTTATTTCTGAGATTCTAGAATCATTACCAGATAGAATAAAGTATGAAAATCAATCAAAAAGGATTGGTGTAGAGCATGGGAGAGCATTAAGGCCATTGCACATATAAGACATATACTGTCGGAGTTGTTGGGATTACAACATTGTGTTGTTCCAAGAATGATCCAATGTGGAAATGCTCACCACTCTTATGATGTTGTGGATATTCGAGAGCCAAGAATATGAAATGTTATTGTTCCTCCTTTGCAACTGTACGAGGCACATTTTGATAAAAGAATTCAAGCTATGCTCAGAGTTGGAGGGTTGTCATATGAGTGTGGATTCATGCTCTTAAAGCAACCAACATGTGTAATATTATCATGTTTATGCCCCTACGCAAAAGATAATGTGGGTTTGTTTCCTCGTAAATCTTGCAGGCTATGGGAATCCACAAGCATTAAGGAAGGAAGGCTTCTATTGAAATGCTTCACACAGACTAGGAGAATGTGCTCCTCATGGCGTATGAAATTTTGAAAAGCAAATTTTTAGATAAGTATATTTCAGGGGACAGGTTGTTCACTGAGTTTGAATTGTGTGCAATGAAACAGAGGGGCACGGCCTAGAGAAGGATACAGAGATCTATCGAAGCATAAAAATGGATGTGATCTCATCGAATGTGTGTGATTTCTGGAAATGCACCTACAATAAAATCTATATGGTGAAAAGGCCACAGGAAGGCAACTCGTGTCCATCAAAGGAGGAGGCTCAATAGAAGGTAAACATCACCAATGTGCAGGCCACATGCACTGGAGAATAGGAAATGGAACCATTGAGGGGCACTGCCAGATGAAGGATTGAAAGGTTTGAAAATTTTAAGCAATGCAACCAGCAAGGTAAGGAAGCTCGCGCACAGCATGAGGCAGTAAGGTGGTGAAGACCAAGACTATATGGTGTGCGGGCTTGAGGTAGGAATCTATGCAGTGACTCTGGCATCTTATTGTGCTAGTGAGGGGCGTGAGCAGTAGGAAGATTAGAGGCTCGTGCCTACAAGGGAAGTCACCAAGAAACGATAGCTCGTAGTCAACCATGTGAGGCAACCCGCAGCCAATAGAGGAGTCAGGTGAGAAAGGGCGCGTACAGGAGGAGAAACCAATTAGGGAGGAGGGTCGATGGTGTCAGAGGAAACCAGCGGCCAATGCAATGGCGCTACCAACCAGATGGAAGAGGCTCACATCTAGAATGGAAGGATGGGGCCCATCTGTTGTTTAACAAGGAGGCATCTAGATCAAGAAAATGTGCCATCAAGCTAGCAAGATGGAGGCACCATGAGCATCAAGCAGCCGCCATGCCCTCTCTTGGCTCGGACCAGTGAGCAAGGAATACTAGAGATAGTGAATTTGTTAAGAAAAATTTTAGAAACTTAAAAACAAATGGAACTGGTAGGTGAGGAAGGGGCCCAACCACCAGTGGTAAACCCATGCCAAGTGTGGAGGAAGGAGATCAGTATGAGGCACGGTTGCATATGGGTATCCATTAAAGCTAGAGAGACCTACGCATTTGGAAGAGGGTATGAGGCACACAAAAGAAAAGATTAGGGAAAATCTCGCAAGCCTTGCAAGAGGAATGCTAACGAAGGAAAAAGCAGTGCGAGGTGAGCGAGATTTGGTGAAGTGTATGGGGGTGGGGCCCATTTTTCCTCGGGTGAAGAATTTTTTAATTTTAAAAGGGGTAAAAGGCTAGGGGAATAATTTTTAAAAGTTATTTTACCTAAGGAGCTTAATGTGCAAACGGGTAAAATAGTTTATATTGGGATTATATTAAAAGCCCATTTTTTAAGGAAAAATGAAAGATGGATAGCCCGATAAGTTAAATAGTTTTTACTTTTGAAAGTGAAATTTTTCCATATGGAAAATGTTGGCACGAGAAAATATTTCAACTGAAGTAAAAAAGTGAAATATTTTATTGCTTGGCAATAAAATATAATGTGAGTTTGGTGAAAATATTAAAGTATGGCCTGATTATTTTTAAAGACCATCATTACATTTTAAATAATAATGAGAGGGGACGGGTAAAATATTTGTATGCCCGATAATGTAATACTTGAAGTCATCATTATTTTAAAATATTGTTTTGAATATGAGATGTAAAAGGGCTTTCATGGAAAGGCTGAATATTTTCACCGGTAAATAATTTATTTTCCAGGCAAGATAAAATTGCAAAGTGTGGTTGGAGCAAATAAAATGAATTTTGTATTCATCTATATTTGGGGGATTTTCAATATGGAACATTCTTTTGTTAGAGGTACAGTATAAAGTGAATATGCAAATATAAAGTGCAGCATTATAATAGAAAACAAAAACAGATGTTCATGGGAAAGAGGTTTTTAGAGCAGCTGGATGAAATAATGAGAATCTCCACATTGGCTGATTTTATGTTGTTGGGCAATGATGACCAAATGTTGTTTTTGAGAGATTGTTGTTGAGGAAGAGGAGAAGATATTCTTTTTTGATTGATCAACAGGAATGGAGCTGTCATGTGTCTGCAACATATTAGTTTTAGGGCTTCTTTTGTTTCCTCCATTCTTCTATTTCTTCTCTTCTCTTCTCATTGTAAAAAGGTTCTGAGTTTTTGTATTGGGCTGGGTAGATAGAGATTTGTATTTTTTGAGTCATTGTTTGAGTCTGTAAGCTGTAATTTTATGAATTCAAGAGTAAATATAGTCAGTTTATGCAATTAATATCATGAAGGTGCTGCCACATTCATGAATGTCATTAGATTGTCTCCATTTTTGTACACTTTCAGTTATATAAATTCAATAATACAAAGTGTATTTGTCTTTATCATCTCAAGTTTCATGAGATTTTTTTGTCTGTTCATTGTTCTGTTTCAAGGAAATGGTTAAAATGCTTTGAGCAGGCAATTGTGATTTCAGGTGTGCAGATGGGATTTGATAATGAGAACTTGGTTGATGATAAGAGTGGGATTGTTGGTGCAAGGCACTAACAGTTAATGAAAAGTAGTAGGAAGTTAAATCCACTGGTTGAAGACTGTTTGCTGGAAAATTCATTTTATATGTTTCACTCCATGGCCCAGAACTGGCACTGATCTATTTTTCAGTTTGTGCATCTCAAAAAAAAAATTAATTGAAAAATCATTTTTAATCTTACTATTTAGTTGGTTGTGTATCCTATTTTCCAATGGCTGAGAGAGGGTTGAGCTGCAAAGAATTTAGCCAAATTTAAAGTTGTCAACACTTCCCTTAGTGTGTTTTCATTTGGAATTATCTGCTATAAATAGCAATGTCAGTATGTATGGTTGAATTAAGTTTGAAACATTGTATAGGGTCACCCACCTTGGTCCTGCAGAGCTAGAAGTGTAGGAGATGTCAGTCTTTGACTGAATCTTGTCAGTTGGCCACTAGTCTTTGTTCTTTAATATAGAGGTTGGCTACCTCTTAGAGAGTTTCAAAGTCTAGTTGGGTTGTTATTTTAAACACCAACACAGTCAATGAGTTTAGGAATGTATTAGAGGCAAGGGATCATTGGATTGGTCAAGGTCAATGGAAATGAGGGTTCTGATGGCAAGTTTTTCAAAGTTTTTGATAGCAATCTCAAGGTCTATGATGATACTCTCCTCCAAATTGTCTATCTTTCTCGATGTTTGTTCGTCCTCACTTGAGCCATCGATATGTTGTGATCCAAATTCAAGAGGTCTAGACCTTGAGCTTTGTCCCTATGTCCATATGGGGGTATACCTCTGTGTTATGTCAACTTCCTTATCTTGAGAAGACTCCTCAGACAATGAATCCCATTCATACTCATTTGAATATGTCTCATAACTAGCTTGTAGCTATAGGATTTTGTCAACAACCCTCTCTTTTATGTCTTCCTTTGTTTCTTCTTTTTAGCCTAGCCCTGTCTTGTCTTTTGCATGGAGTGTGAGAGGCTAGATTGGTTCTACTATACCATCTTTTCTTTTCTCGATAAGACCTTTTCCTTCATACCCCATCTTCTCTAATATTGTTTACCCTTTACCATATTGTTTTGTTTGGACATTAGAAGTTGATGGTTGTGATTGTTCTTCATCTTTGTACAACCAATTTAAATTTTCTTTATCTAGAGATTCATCAGCTTGGGTGTTTGCATTTATAGATCTACCATCAAAGAGTGTGAGTGGTTGTGAAGATGTTTGTCTTGATGTAGATGGTTGTCCATAGGATCTTGGTAAAGGTAGTAATTATGAAAGGCACAAGGACTAAAAAATTGAATATTCACCCATTCCTTTGTCTTTTAATTGGATCTTTTCCTCAAGTTATTTTGATAACAAATTGAGTTGACTTTCCTAATTTGATGGAGTAGAATCACCAGTTCCTTTGCATTTTGACTAAACCTTTTCCTCAATTTGATTCAACGAAGAATTTAATTGACTTTCATTAGCTGTTGAAGTAGAATCATTGATACCCTTATCTTTTGAGTGACCCTTCTTCTCAATCCACTTTGACACAAAATTTAGATGTCTTTCACTGTTTGATGAACTAAGAGTGTGAGCTTCTCTTTTATGTGGCACAAAATAATCTTGGACTGTTTTGAGTGTATTACAATATTGAGGATTGTTGGAATTAGTTGAAATGGTGATTTATTGTCCTTTGAAAGGAAATTTCAAGCATTGGTGATATGTTGATGACACTACTTTCATTTTCTCAATCCAGGGATGTCCTAAGAATATATTGTATTTCAACTCCTTGTCTAACACTTGGAAAACTATATCTTTCACAATCGTCCACACTTGAATTGGTAACACAAAAAATCCATTAGAGGATCTCTCTTCATCATCATAGACTTTTATAGTGATCTTTCTTCTAGCATAAATGGCCTTTTTTGAATATCCTAGTACATGGACAAGTTTTAAAGTACATATATTTAAACCAGCTCCTCCATCAATTAGAACACGTTTAACCCAGTGTTTGTGAATTAGAACCTCAATGTCGAAGGCAGCATTTTGTCAATGGGTAAATGATACGTCATCGTGTTGAGAAAATGATAGGAAATGAGGTGTGGTCAAGTGTCCCACCATAGATTTGAATTGAAAAACTTCCAAATTATTTGGTATCATGCTGGCTACTAGAGCTTGTTCCAGAATCTCTTTATGAGCTAGAGAAATTTTAAGAAGTTCCAATATTGATATTTGAGCTGGGATTTTTTGTAATTCATCAACTATGTTGTATTGAGTTGAAGGGGCAGCAGGTATTTTAGATGTAGCTCTTTTCAATATTACTTTGGCCTGCCCTCTTGTGGTCACATTGATTGGTTGATGGTCTTGTTTTTCCCTCATTTTAATGACATTAATCTGATTATAAGTTGTAGCAACGTTTGTGATCAGATTTAATGGTATGATGTCATTGATTTGATTTGATTTGAAGTTGATATTGATTTCATTAAGCTGATTTTTAGTTGTAACAATGTCATGAGTTTTATTATCAGCTACAATATTGTCATTAGTCTAATTACCAGCAGCAGCAATGTTTTGTCTATCATTAATTTCAATGTCATTATTCTCATCTTCAATTGTGGAAATATGAAGGATAGTGTTGTCATAAACATAGTTCACATTTTTTACTTTGTCATTTGCAGAAGAAGATTCTCCCTTTTCATAATTTTGCAAAAGATTCTTGAATATTCCATGATCATTGTTCATTTGAGGCCCTTCCATAAATATTGTCTTGTTATCAATCAAATCTTGTACCAAATGTTTCAATTTCATGCAGTCATTTGTTTTGTGTCCTTTGTTTCGATGAAAATCACAGTAGTGTGCATCATTCCACCAAGATGGTTTAACTCTTGGTCCCCAATATCTTGCTTCTAGTAATGTTATAAGTCTATGTGCAAGAATATCTTTTAATGGTGATTCCAGTGACTGTCCCAAATGTGTGAACCTTCTCCGATTTGATGGTTTTTTATATGGTAGTGGTTTAGATTCTGCATTGTTCTAATTGTTGTTTTGATTATCATTTTTGATTGGTGTTTTGGTTGTTGTTTTGATTGGTCTTGGTGATACTTGTTTTCAAGTTAAATACTAGTTTTGTATTTTGTGTTTCAGCTGCAACATCATTATTACCAGTATTTTTATTTCTTTTCCTGAATTTTGGTTTATCATTTTTGTTGTAATGATTGAAAGAGTTTGTGTTATTCGATCCTTCATTGTAGATTTTTGCAACTCCTCTCTTGACCAAGGCTTCTTCAATTTTAATTACATTTTCAATCATTTTCTCAAAGGTTGGTGGCCATTGTAATTCAAGTCTATAGCTCATATCATCGTTTATATAGTCAGGTATCGGACGAGCATATCTTGCAAACAATTTTCTCCATCTTTATAAAACATGAGAAATGATTCGCCCTTTTTCTATTTTGTATTGCAAAGGTCCTTCATGGTAATTTCGTGTTGGATGTTGTAAGAGTATTGAGTGGTGAATTTGTTAGCCAATTCTTCAAAGGATCTTATACCGGGTGAAAGTTGTGAAAACCATTGTATGTGTAGACATGGAAAATGTGCCAAATTGATCTTATGCACTTGATCTTGATTACTAAAATCGTTTCTTCCTAAATCAACCCCTTTACTAATTAATTTAATTTAATTTGATTAAATTCATCACATTTCATCTGTTAATTAAATAAATCCCCTTTTATCTGATTAAGTCATCGTCTCCTATTAATTAAATAAATCAGTTTCTTTAATTAATCCTATAGTCCCTCTTTTAATTAAATAATTCATTTTTATGTAATTATTCTCTAAAGTCATCTCATTTAAATTAAATAAATCTATCTTTATTTGATTTAAAACTAACACCATTCTCTTTAATTAAATAAATCAAAATTTATTTAATTAAGTCTAAAATCATTATTCCTCTCATTTTGATTTATTTAAATCCTAAAATCCAAGTCAAAAATGGTCAAATCAGCTAATCCCCCTCTTAATTAATCAAATCATGATTAATTCTAATCCTAATCACACCAATCCTATAGAATTTGCAACTTGCACAATAAATAAATTTATTTGATTTATTAATTCATCAATTTCCATTCAAAAGAGCATCTTTTATGGAATATTCTTCCAATTCAAAAAACCCTCCAAAAGGGATGGGTACTTCCAACAAGGAATTCAAGGCCTCTTACATGCCCTTAGCCTTGAGCCAAGTGCCATTAACTCCATTTCCATTCCCTCTAAAAATGTCATTTCCCTAAATTTGAATTTGAATCTAATGACATTTATGGGCACATTCATCAAAATATGCTCATTCCCCCTCCAATTACATGTGGACAAGTGGCCTTCTCTCATTGGTTGGTCTTTTGTACCAAATTCATCCAAATCTTTCAATCTTCCATTCTTCAAATCTATAAATAGAAGCCTCCTCTATTGCAATATCATCCACAAACTGAGTAAACTTACTATACTCAACTTCATCCTCAAGCATATATACTTTCATCCATTTTATCAAGTTCTTAGCTAGGTTATGCATATTTCTCATCATGGAGCTTGATTGAATTTACATCAAAGTGGATCACTCATCAACATTGCATCATAGGAGTTGGGAAAGGGCCAATTTCTACACATAATTGGCACCAATTCCTCCATGGGATCAAGTGTTTGCATTGCTTAATTATGATTTCATTTATATTTTGTGTTTGTTCTTCATTTTTCCTATTATTGAGCATTGCAAATGGATTTCATGGGGAATCGTTGTTCTTACTTGCATATAAACCTAATTATGTGTTTATTTCTCATGTTTGTGCAGGTCTAGGATTGGGGTTCACAGTATGCATTGTCCACCCAAGCTTTTTGGGAACAATTTCATCAAGTAAGTCTCCTCATGTGCAAACTCTAAGCTCATTGTTTGAAATACCCTCACATGATCTATAGGATCAGTTTTACTATTATATTTATAATATTTTGGGAATTCACAATGCTTAGGAAAGGGTATCATGTTCATAGCTAGATCAAAAGGATATGGGCATATGTCTTTGTTATCACAGGGATTTGCACCTACATGCAAGGCTAGAAAGCTCTAACATCCCATGAAATATTGGACTAATTTCAAGTTGTGGGTAACCTATTTTGAAACTAGACCTTTAGATTATAGGTCAGTTTCATTTTTTATTCTCCTAGAAACTATTAAATTAGAAGGAAAAGGGTGAAATTTTTTTGACTGAAAATAAAAACAAAACCAATCCTAAGAGGTGGTCGCGTTGAATATGATGATCTAATGGCAGATAAATTCAAAATTGTAAACTCTGTTGGAAATATGTGGCTCAAACTTGCTGACCTGAACCTCCTGTAAGAGAAAATCGGTCAGACACCTAAGATATCATGTCAATGAGTTGTTTAGTCCTGAAGGCTTGAAGTGTTTAGTTTGGCGTGATATGTGATTGATCTTGTTGAACTGACCTATGTCAGAATGATATTGATCTTCGAGTCGACCTATGAATCTTGGACCAGTAGTGTTAGTCTAGCTGAAATATTTGATCAGTGTATGTCCTGTCGATGAACAGATGGTTGGGTTGACATGAGACTTTGGGTTGAGCTCTCAGGGTTACTCCAATAGTGGATCTCTAGCCGATGTGATTCATTCGGTGTGAGTTCAACTGATGGTGCTTCGTCCATGTGACATTGGCTGATGAACAGGTGATCGGTCTAACCTTGGTTCTCAGTGAGGCCTGGAAAGATCGGATTGACAACAAAAGTTAGACCGACAGGTGATGATCAGTGAGAGTTTGGTTAGTGGTTCTCCATGAAGCCTGGAAAGATCAGACCAACAGTGAAATTTAGACTGATGGGATTGGGATCGATGTAAGTCTTGTCAATGGACGTCATCGGTGGAACCTGGTTCTTCAGCCTAGCTTTGGATGTTTGTCCCGACTGTATTGGTTCGGCCAATGGTGTGCGATCGGGGTGTGTCTTGCTGATGGTCCATCCTCAGTGGGAAACATGACTTTGGTCTAGCTTTGAGATCTTTGTGCAATGGTTAAGGTTTGGCTGATGGGTGTGTTCGATGTGACCCCTGTCAATGATAGGTTTTGAACTGTAATGATTTGATTGTCATCGGGGTGACTTGGGATCTCGATGGAACTTTTTGTTTCCTCCCCAATAGTGGTGTTCTTGCTAATGGTCTATTCCAGTTGGTCTTTGGTGTGACTCTTGGCGAGGTTTGTGATCGTGACGGTTCTCTTGGGACATTGGGGAGACTTGGTGTATGTCATGCCAATGGACATGATGTTTGAACGGAGCTAACTTGTTGGACTACTGAGTTGTATGATGGATATTGATGGATTGTGTTGAGTTGGTGGTGACCATTCTAAGACTAGCAAGAACAACTATTGATCTACAGGGAAACTGAACAAATGGTTTTGTATAGGAAATGAATAGATTGTTGGCTTGGCTAAATGATAGGTTCATTATGGAAGTTTTTGTGTGAGTGTTCAAATGATATGCACATAGCATTGTAACTATGAGAACACTCTGAGACAGAATAGAGAAGAATGTGAACCTATGGTGACTAAAAGGCTGGCTAATTGGGTCGACTGGAAATGAATCTACATTGTATGTTCTATGAGTAAATTAGAACAGTGTGAGGATTCTTATAATGTTGTTGTATGTATTATCCAGATGGACAATATGTAAACTCTAGAAGAGCATAGCTCTGAGATTGTATTTTAACTATTCTTGTTGTTGATTACTACAATTGAGTTGGGTATTTTGGAGGGTGGGGTTTTTTACCCAAAAGGGTTTTCCTCATGTAAATATGTGTGTTCACTTGTTTGTCTTCCATGTTGTTTGATTGTGTAATTTTGAATCGATGCATAAGTGTTTAATCTGGTTAAGTTGCATGTGCTTTTCTAGAAAGGGTTAATGTGCGAAATCAACTGTGCCATTTTTCACTTTATGGCATAGTAGTACATGTCTTTGAGGTAATTTGAAGGAATTAAAATCACCGAAGGCACTACTATTCTTAGATGTTTCATTCTAAGATGACCCTTTTTTCCTAACATGTGGTATCAAAGCCTTCTTCTGGATGCTGGTTCTAGGTATTTCTCCTGTGAATATTTCTTATTCTGTTAGGTTGGAGGAAATCTGTAAGAATCGACTGATGATTGATCCTTCGGTGAGTAAAATTTCTCTCTTTTTAGACAATACACAGCGTGAAAGACATTGAAGATGGATAATTTGAATTTGATCATATTGTAATGATGTGGTTGGAGGCTCCTAGTTGGTAGCAAATGATCCTGATGCAAGGGGTGTGAGTTTATACTTATGGTTGTGTTTCAACAGAGCATGGTTCATATTGGATGTCTGTGTGAGAGGCTCCCTGATGGTATGGAAATGCTTGGTTTTTTTTCAAACATGGAGTATTGTTTTTGTGTTGGGTGCTTTGACTTGGCATTGAAGGCATTGTTCTTTGTTACCCTGATTGCATAAAGGCTATGAAGTTGATCTTTGGGTGATCTGAAAAATTTTGAATAGCCTAGCTCTCTCGAATGCATGTGCATGCTTGTGGTTCTAGAATTGGTCTGGAATGGGCCTGGAGTTTCTGTACTATCTTTTCCTTGTACTTGCATGGCTCAGATTCATGTCCTTTCGTTCTAAAGGTTTTTTATAGAATTTCCTAAAAAGTCTATGATGCATATTCATGTTACTTCATTGTTTTGGTTAACCATGATGGTTGTGTGCAGACTCTTGAGTTATCCAAATGTGCAGTGGATATGGATGTGCATGGGTATTTTAGAAACATGGTGGTTTTGCAGGTTTTGCACAGTCAAGAAAAACTTGTGGTTTTGTGGAGTTGCGGGTAAAAACTATTTTCTAGAACCTGGTTGTTTGGGGTGTTGTTGGATGAGATAGTTGTGGTGCTACATGTAAGTGTTTTCTTGTTGGTTTCCTAGACTATGGTGCATGATTTATGGACATGATTATCAAATCGGATTTGGTTTTGATCTAGTGTTTGAGTCAAATTGTCTACATAGTTGTTCTCTTTGAGATCTCAGTTTTGTTGTTTCCATTACAATGATGGGTTTGTACTTTTGTTGTGATTGATCTTCAAGCTATGCAATAGGTGGATTAGCTACCCATTGGCTGTAGTGAGATAACTTGGAAGTGGACTATCTATATCCACGAGGTTGATTTAGTGCTAATGTAGATCTGTTAGTTAGCCTTGTTTGTGGTCACTTGTGCATTTGCATGGTTGCTTTTGGATGAGAGGAAGGATGGAGTTGAGTACCTGAATAGTCGAGTATGGGGACCTGTAGCTTGTGTATCATGATTTCATGGAGAGATTGGTACACATTATAGTGTAATATTTTGATAGTGATGGTATGGTCTACATGGTTTGGAGATCTTCATGTTGCTTGGCATTGTTGTTTGATGGACATGTTTTTGCTTGTACCTAGAGGTTTTTCAGATCAGCAGATGTTTGGTCATGATGCTTGGAAATATTTGATGTCATGGTTCAGTGGGAGATTTAGTAGTGACTGTGGGTTCATCACTTGGTGGTGAATGATCTTCTTTAGTGTTGTGGATGTTACTAGGAGGGACTCTTAAATCCTATTGCTACAGAAGAATTCTTTTGCATTTGCATGGGCACTATCTGAGGATGTGCAACATCTTGGAACCATGGAGGACATTTGGATTCTTTGGCTGACGTTTTGGTGGTGGTTGACAGGTGATGTTGTTTTGCATTTTTTTTGCTTGATGTCATGCTATACTCTTGATTGTGCATTAAAGTTTTGGCATGGGGCTATTCTCTTGAGACCATGGTGAAGTCCCTTGGAGCATGGTATCTCCTAATCGGGGATAAGTAGATCATGGTTTCATGATAAGTTCTTGTTTCGTATATTTGGAGCTTTGAGAGTGGTCTAGATTTTCTCTATGTTTTAAGTACATTGGTCATATTCTTGAGAACTTCATGATAAATGCAATAATGCAGATTGGAGTTTAGCATGAGATGATCGGTTGTTGGTGTTCATGGATACATGGAGAATAAGGTGAGGTTGTAATTCTCTTGATATGAGAAAGGTGTTGATTTCAGCAGAAACTCTGAGTAGCCTACACCTTGCTTAAACGTGAAGAGGAGATTCCTCTTGGATGAGTAATGGTGGCTTGTATATCTAGAAGGAGCATTTTCTTTTACCTACTCTTGGTATTCTCGGTATTGAAGTATATTTGAGAGGTATTTTCCTATCATATCTTTCAGAGGTGTTTTATGTTTTATTTCATGATATGGATCTTGAATTTTTGTTTTGAGGTTCTGGAGGATTTATAGTGTAAGGTGGACATCATAGTTTAGCTTCTTGAGCTTTTGTGTTATATCATTTTTTGATGAGAACTAGTAGGAGATAGTTATATGGGTTGTTTTCCTGAAATGGGAAATGAATTAGTTGATCTTCTTTGAGAGGATTACATCCATGTTTGGTTACATATTACATATGTTAATTTTGATCTTGGTGATTAAATGATTGGGTGTTGTTATGACTTTTCCTTTGGGATGTGAAGGAGATCATACCTGACACGGCTGGGTTTTAGAGGTGTATGTAGGAGGATTTTCTACAAGTATATGTTGTGCAAAGTTTCTCTCTTTGGTCTTGGTTGTCTTCTTGGAAGTTTGATTTCATTTTACATTGGTTTGAGATTTCGTCAGAGCTTTTGTTTTCACTCAAGTTTTTGAGTGGTAACTTGGAGGTTCTTTATCTTTTTCCTATGTTGGTTGTTGAAGAACTTGGAAGAGCTCTAGAAGACTGTTGAGAGAAATGATTCTTGTAGCAGTTGGTTGCACATTATGCATTTCATTATGGATATTTCCTTGGTACTACATGGTTAAATTTTCTATGTGTTGTTATTGGTACACTTTTTATGCTTTTGATCTTTTAGATCTAGCATTACCCATGCAGTGGGAGTACCTAAATGTGTTTGGTCTTCTTCAACTAGTTTGTACATGGTGCTTGTATCTGCAGTTGATGGGTTGTTTGTGTTGCTGGCATGAGTTTACTAATTTAGATACCTTGAAGGTATGTGAGATTGGATGGAATAGCATGAGCTATGGATGTTGGATAGGGGCAGTCAGTTTTATGGTTGTTGTTTTGGATGATGTTCTATCTTGTTTTTGGAGAATGTTTTTCATAGAGGTGATTTGGTTTGGCCTTTGAAGTTGATTTGGTTTGTGCTTCTATATGGTTTGTTCATGGTGCTATGGAGTGGTCAGTAAGATCTTCGTCAAGTGGGAGATTGTGTTGGAAATATGTGCCTCAATCTCACTGACCCATTCAATGATGTAACCTGAGCAGTCATTGCTAATCTCCTATCTCTCGGTGAAGATAGAAGTCCGGCTGAAGTTCTTGGTCAGTGTAACTTGTTCCGTCGGGATGTGTGCTCAATGTTGGTGGTTTGTTTCCATCAGTGTGACTTGGGGTCATCGATGGAGCTCTTCACTGAGCTACATCAATGGACCAATGCTTGTTAAAGGTGATCTTGATCTATAGTTGTGATGAGATTAATCCAACGGTGCTCATTTTATTTCGTGCTCAATTGTGGTGAGTATCGATGGAATCTTGTGAAGCAAGAAAGATTGTTTGAGTGGTTGACACTTCACGGCTTGATGAATGGTGTTCGCTAGTATCGTGCCTCATGTGGTGGGTCCTGAGTGACTCATGCGGGATGTGTTGGCTTTGAACACGTGTTGTTGTTTCAAGGAAACTTATTGGGAATATTGTGGATGTTTTTTTGATTCCCTAAAATTGCACTAGTGGTGTATGCATGTCTTGGTGGGTCCTAGCCATTGCAAGTGGTATATAAAGGGAAAATGCTTGGAGGTCGTTTGGTCACCTATGCAATTTTTGATGGTTGGTCTATTGTGGAAGGTTAACCAAACTGATAGTTTGGCGCACCAGTCAAAGTGATGGACGAATAGGATTATGACACATGACATGATATTATTCGTTGATTTTACATCCCTGTTGTAAATCAATGTGGATTGGCCGAAAGATTTATTCTTTCATAGTGATTAATTGTGGGGTTGATAGAGTGCAGGTATGTCATTGTAATCCAATTCAATGTTGGGCAGCTCGATGCATGTTGCAGTGTTGTGTTTCTAGAGAATGGTGGAAGCTTGTTGGTGGGCTAATTAAATACCCTGATGGTTATTGCTTGGATGTGTAAGAGAGATGAGGTTGATCGAGATGTGAAAAATCCAATCGAGCAGAGTGTGTGTGTTCGAGCACTATGCAAAGAGATTTTTTATCGTAAACACTGAGACACATAGAACTGAGAAGATATGAACTTGAGAGGCCGTGAGGCTGTACCAGCCGAAAGGTTGGCTATGTTTGTGGGTTGGTGAGATGAAATGAATCTTCACTGTATGTCATGTCAGTACATTCTAAGAGTGCAAGCTTTCAGAATTATGTTGTTATCTGTATTCTCCAAATGAACAAGATGTAACTCCTGTAAAGGCCATGAGCCTGAGATTATATTGTAACTTTGTTTGTTGTTGAATAATACAATAGCTCGATCTTTTGGAGGGTGGGGTTTTTTACCTGAAATCGTTTTCCCCACGTAAATATGTGTGTTCATATGTTTGTCTTTCATTCTTATTGATTCTATAGTTTTGAATATGTACATGGTGTTGAATCTGGCTTAGTCTGCATGTACTTTTCTCATAAGCATAAATGTGGGAAATCGTTGTGCTTGTTTCTACTTTATGGCATAGTAGTTTGTGTCTTTGAGGTGATTTGAAGAAAATAAAGTCACTAAGGCACTGTTGTTCTTAGATGTTCCATTCTAAGATGACCATCATTCTTCCCAACAAGTGGTATCAGAGCCTTCTTTCGGGATTTTCTTATGCTTGCATGTGTAGATTTGTGAGTTTCATGTACTTGCATGGACTCACATGTGTCTTGCATGTGCCTTCATGTAAGATTTCCTAGTGTTTCGGTTCTGTGGATTCCTTCTGTAAAGATTTCTTAGCCTGGCAAGCTTGAGGAGATCTAAAGGAGGCGGCTGATGTTTTATCCTTTGGTGAGTAAAATTCCTTTCTCTTTTTGAGACAACATGTAGCATGAAAGACAATGAAGATGCAGAAATTAGATTTGATCATATTGTAATGATGTGGTATGAGGCTCTTGGTTGGCAATGAATGATCTTGATGCAAGGGGTATGAGTTTATGCTTATGGTTGTGTTGCAGCAGAGTGTGGTTCATACTGGGTGTCTATGTAAGAGGCTCCTTGATGGTATGGAAATTCTTGGGTTGTTATTCATCCATGGAGTATTGTGTTTGTGCTGGGGGTTTTAACTTAGCATTGAAGGTGTTGTTCATTGTTACCTTGATTGTCTGAAGGCTATGAAGTTGATCTTTGGGTGGTACGAAAACTTTTGAATATCCTGGCTCTCTCGAATGCATGTCCATTCTTGTGCTTTTGGAATTGGTCTGGTATGGGCCTAGAGTTCATGTACTACTTGTTACTTTTATGGATACCTTGTACTTGCATGGCTCAGATTCATGTTCTTTGGTTCTGAAGGTTTATAATAGATTTTCCTAGAAAGTCTATGATGCATATTCATGTTAGTTCATTGTTCTAGTTAGCCATGATGGTTGTGTGCAGACTCTTGAGTCATCTAGATCTACAATGGATATGAATGTGCATGGGTGTTTTAGAAACACGGTGGTTTTGCAGGTTTCGCACGGTCAAGGAAAAAAAACTTGTGGTTTTTTGGAGCTGTTGGTAAAACTATTTTCTAGATCTTGGTTGTTTGGGGTGTTGTTGAAGGAGATAGTTGTAGTTTTGCATGTAAGTGTTTCTTGCTGGTTTCCTAGACTACAGTGACTGAGTTGTGGACACTATTGGCGAATCAGATCTAAGCTTGATTTGGTGTTTGATTCATGTTGTCTACATGGGTTTTCTCTTTGAGATCTTAGTTTTTCAGCTTCTAGTGTGATGATAGATTTGTAGGCTTCATTGATTGTATCTACAGGTTGAGCATGTTGTGGGATGTCCTTACCTACATTTTTTCTATGGGACAAATCGGAAGTGGACTATCAATATCCACAAGGTTGTTTCAGTGTTCATGCAAATCTGTTAGTTGGCATTATCTGTGGTCACTTGTGCATTGGAATCGCTGATTTGATATGAGAGGAAGGATAGCATTGAGTACCTGAATAGTTGATTATGGGGACCTATAGCGTGTGTATCATGATGTCATGGAAGGCTCTGGTATACTGGTTATTGTAAGCTTTTGACAATGATGGTGTGGTTTGTGTAGTTTGGAGATCTTGGTGTTTTTTGGTATTGTTGTCAGATGGACATGTTGTCGATTGTACCTAGAGGCTTTTCAAATCAGTAGATGTTTGGTCATGATTCTTTGAAAGCTAGGTGTCATAGTTCAGTGGGAGCTTTAGTAGTGATTATGGATTCATCACTTGGTGGTGAATGATCTTCTTTAGTGTTTTAGATGTTACTAGGAGGGACTCTTAGATCCTATTGTTGTAGAAGGGTTCTTTCGCATTTGCATGGACACTATTTGAGGATGTGCAACATCTTTGAACCATGGAGGATGTTTGGAGTAATTGGTTGAAATGTTGGTGGTTCTTGATAGGTGATGTTGGTTTAGAGTTTTTTTGCTTGATGTCATGTATACTCGTGCTTGAGCATTAGAGTTTTCGCATGTTGTGTTGCTCTCGAAGCCATAATTTTTTCACTTGAAGTGTGGTATCTCCTAAGGGGGATGACTAGATCATGATGTCATAATAAGTTCCTATTTCAGTTGTTTGGAGCTCTGAAAGTGGTCTAGTAATTCTCTATATTTTGATTACATTGGTCATATGCATGAGAACTTCACGTTAAGTGCAGTAATGCAAGATTGGAGTTTAACATGAGATGATCAATTGTAGGTGTTCGTGGATACATGGAGAATAAGGTGAGGCTGAAATTCCTTTGAGAAAGGTGTTGATCACAGTTAAAAGTCTGAGTAGCCTACACCTTGGTTGTGTGTGAGTTCAACAGAGATCAATGAGGAGATTTCTCTTGGATGAGTAATGGTGGCTTGTTTAACTTGGAGTAGCATTTTATTTTTCCACTCTTGGTCTGCTCAACAGTGAAGTCTTTTTGAGAGATATTTGCCCATTATATCTTTCAGAGGTGTTTTATACTTTCTTTCACCATATGGATCTTGAATTGTTGTTTAATGGTTCTATAGGATTCATAGTGGAAGGTGGATAGCATGGTTTATCTCCTTGAGATTTTGTGTGATATCATTTATTGCTGAGAACTAGTAGGAGATAGTTATATGGGCATATTTCCTGAGATGGGAAATGAAGGGGTTTGATCTTCTTTGAGAGGCTTAAATCCATGATTGATTAGATGTAACATATGTTAAGTTTGATCTTGGTGATTGAACGGTTGGGTGTTGTTATGTATTTTCCTTTGGGATGTGAAGGAGATCATATTTGAAATTGCTTTTATAGGTGTATGTAGGAGGATGTTCTATAGGTATATGTTGTACAGAGTTTCTCTCTTTGGTCTCGGTTGTCTTCTTGGAATTCTGATTTATTTTTTACATTGGTTTGAGATTTGGTCAGAGCTTTTGTTTTCATTCAAGTTTTTGAGTGGTAACTTGGAGGTTCTTTATCTCTTTCCTATGTTGGGTGTTGAAGAGCTTGGAAGAGCTTTGGAAGACTGTTGAGAGAAATGATTCTTGTAGTAGTTGGTTGCAGGTTGTGCATATCATTATGGATATTTCCTTGGTACTACATGGTCAAATTTTCTATGTGTTGTTATTGGTAGACTTGTTATTCCTTTGATCTTTCATATTTGGCATTACCCATGCAGTGGGAGTACCTGGATGTGTTTGATCTTTTTTGATTGGATTGTGCATGGTGCTTATATCTATGGTTGATGGGTTGGTTGTGCTTCTGGCATGAGTCTACTAATATGGATACCTTGAAGGTAAGTAAGATTGGATGGAATAGCATGAGTTATGGGTGCTATTTTCAGTCATGTGGGTTGATCAGTTTGATGGGTGCAATCAGTGTTTACGTTGTTGTTCTAACTGGTGTTCTATCTTGTTTCTAGAGTGTTTTTCACAGAGGTGATCTGGTTTGGCCTTTGAAGTTGATGTTGTTTGTGCTTCTATATGGTTTTTTGTTGGTGCTCTAGAATGGTCAGTAAGATCTTCGTCAAGTGGGATATTTTTTGAAATATGTGCCTCAATCTCGCTGACCCATTCATCGGTGTAACCTAAGCAGTTGATGCAAGTCTCCTAACTCTTGGCAAAGATAGAAGTTTGGCCGAAGCACTTGGTCGATGTAACTTGTTCTATCGGGATGTGTGCTCAGTGTTGGCAGTTTATTTCCATCGGTGTGACTTGGGTTCATTGGTGGAACTCTTCATTGGGCTATGCCAATGGATCGATGCTTGTTTAAGGTGATCTTGATCTATGGTTGTGATGAGATTAATCCAATGGTGCTCATTTTATTCTACACTCAGTTGTGGTGAGTACTGATGGAATCTTGTGAAGTGAGAAGAATTTCCTAAGTAGTTGACAATTGGCAACTTGATCAACGGTGTTCACTAGTCCCATGCCTCATGTGGTGGGCCTTAAGTGACTCATGCAGGGTGTGCCAACTTTCAACACATGTCATTGTTTCGAGGAAATTTATTGGGAATATTGTGGATGATTTTTTTATTCCCTGAAATTGCCCTAGCAGTGTACGCATGTCTTGGTGGGTCTTGGCAACGGCAAGCGGTATATGAAGGGAAAATGCTTGGAGGTCGTTTGGTCACCAGTGCAGTTTTCGAGGATTCTTCTACTGTGGAAGTTGAACCAAACTGACTATTTCTCACGTCAATCAAAGCGATGGGTGAATAGCATTACAACATGTGGCACGATATTATTTGTTAATTTTACATCACTATTGTAAATCAACGCTGATTGGTCGAAAGCTTTATTCTTTGGTAATGATTAATTATGGGGTTGATAGAGATAGAGTGTAGGTATGTCTCTATAATCCAATTCAATGTTGGGTGGCTCGATGCATGTTACAGGGTATTCTTGCGAGACAATGGTAGACGCTTGTCGGTGGGGTAATTATATATCTTGATGGTTGTTGGTTGGATGTGTAAGAGAGATGAGATTGATCAAGATGTGAAAAATCTGATCGAGCAGAGTGTGTGTTCGAGTGGTATGAAAAGAGGATTGTAACCATGAGCATTAAGACACACAGAACTGAGAAGATGTGAACCTGTGAGGCCATGAGGCTGTGCCGGTTGAAAGTGTGGGCTGGTGAGATGAAATGAATCTTCACTCTCTATCGTGTGAGGACATTGTAATAGTGCAAGGTTTCAGATCTATGTTGTTTCCTGTATTCTCCAAATGAACAAGATGTAACTCCTAAAACTACCATGAGGCTAAGACTATATTGTAACTCTGTTTGTTGTTGAATAATATAATGACTCGACCTTTTGGAGGGTGGATTTTTTTACCTGAAAGGGTTTTCCCCATGCAAATTTGTGCGTTCATATGTTTTTCTTTCATGCTTATTGATTAAATAGATTTGAATCTGTACATGGTGTTGAATTTGGCTTAGTGTGCATGTACTTTTCTCATAAGGGTAAATGTGGGAAATCACTGTGCCTATTTCCTCTTTATGGCATAGTAGTTTGTGTCCTTGAGGTGATTTGAAGAAAATAAAGTCGCTAACACACTGTTGTTCTTAGATGTTTCATTCTAAGATGACCCCTATTTTTCCCATCAGATTGTTGGAAATATGTGGCTCAATCTTGTTGATTTGAACCTCCTATAAGAGAAAATTGGTGAGACACCTAAGATATCTTGTCATCAAGCTATTTATTCTTGAAGGCCTGAAGTGTTCAGTTCAGTGTGACATGTGATCAGTCTTTCCGAAGTGAATTGTGTCAGAATGACATTGGTCTTTGGGTCGACCTATGAAAGTCAGACCGACAGTGTTAGTCTAGCCGAAAGATCTAATCAGTGTAAGTCATGTAACTGATGGTTGGGCTAACACGGGACTTTGGCCTGAGCTCTCAAGGTTGCTCTGATAGTGGATCTCTAGCCGATGTGATATGTTTTGTGTGACTCTGGTTGTTGGTGATTCGTTGGTGTGACTCTAGCTGATGAACAGGTGATCAGTCTAACCTTGGTTCTCGGTGAGGCCTGGAAAGATTGGATCGATAGAAAAATTCAGACTGATGAGTGATGATTGGCGAGACTCTGGCCAATGGTTCTCCATTGGGCTAACCTTGTTTCTCGGTGAGGCCTAGAAAGATCAGACCAATGGTGGATGTCAGATTGATGGGATTGGGATCAGCGTAATTCCTACAGATGGATGACATCAATGGAACCTAGGTGTTTGGCCGATGGTGTGTGATCGAGGTGTGTCTTGTCAATGGTTCATTATCCATGGGAAACATGACTTTGGCTTAGGTTTGAGATCTTCATTTGATGGTTAAGGTTTGGCTGAAGGGTGTGTTCAGTGTGACTCCTATCGATGCTAGGTTTTGAACTATAGTGAGTTGAATGTCATCTAGGTGACTTGGGATCTTGGTGGAACTTTTTGTTTCCTACCTGATAGTGTTGTTCTTGCCGATGGTCTGCTCCAGTTGGTCTTCGATGTGACTCTTGGCAAGGTTTTTGGTCAAGACAGTTCTCTTGGGACATCAGGGAGACTTGGTGTCAATCATGTCAATGGATGTGATGTTTGAACGGAGCTGACTCGGTGGACTGTTGAGGTGTACAATGGACATTGGTGGACTGTGTTGAGCTGGTGGTGATTGTCCTAAGACTAGAAAGAATGATTGTTGATCTACAGGAAAACTGAACAAACAGATACACATCCACAGATCATTCTCACATGTGGCTCCCTTGGAAAGGAGTCCCAAATCATATTAGAATTGAGAGAGAACCTAGAATGAAGTATGTCATTATTGAGTATAAAAATACTTCAAATGAGATAATGATATCGGAAGTCAGTATGGGGAACTATGTCCTAGCCTCCCCTATTTTGGACATAGAGGAAATCTTGATGTAAAAAAACCTCTTCTGGTGAGTCCACATCAGAAGTCAGTAGCTCTAAAATGCAATTTGAACAAATGGAGGAACTTGATGATCAAGCAGATAAACAACTTAGTTTGTTGGATAACTTCCAAGAGTTTATCCGGAAATGTGTAGAAGATAAGATTCAACTGGGTGGAAATATGAACTTTGAAGACTTGCTTCTTCCTAATTGGGGTAGATTTCATGATGCTCCTCATTCTGAACTGGAATATTTTTTGTGTCAAACTACCATAGAATAGATATAAAGGCACATTAACACAACCCCAACTGCTGGGTCAAACATCTAGAGCATTCAAAATATTCGAAAGGGGAAGGATCCAAAACCTCCTAAAGAACCTTCGGGTGGCAACAAGGACAAAGGTATCTCAAGAAAAGAAGGAGCTAATTACTACTACACATTAAGGTTTGATGGATCCAAATCCAAGCAAGGTGCTGGAGCGAGCCTTGAGATGATCAGTCCTAAAGGAAAAACCTACTTTGTTGCTCACAGACTCTAATTCTAGTGCACTAACAATGTGGTTGAGTATGAAGCTCTAGTTCATGGACTATTAATGGCATTAAGAAAGAAAGTTAAAATTATGCAAGTGTTTGGAGATTCTGAGCTAGTGGTCAGGCAAGTGAGAAAACAATAATCATGTCATGATAGAAGGATGGCCAATTATAGACATAGAGTATGGGATCTTATTGAGGGATTTGATGCCTTTAACATTCAATTGATACCTTGAAGCAATAATAAGACTGTTGATTCTCTGGCACAAGCAGCAAGTACATTGCAGCCCTCATCACTTTTGGGCTTAAAGAAGTTCACTGTGGAACTTGTTCTAGTGCCCTTGATGCCTAACAATTTAACCAAATTTTCAGGTATTTGAAGATGATAAGCATATCCTTAATTTTATCACTAGTTATGATGTGTTTGCTTCTCAAGTAATTGATGAGGTTGAGCCTCAAGAGGCCAAAATTGACCTAGGAGGGGTCCTCAATCTGAAAACTAATACCATCCCAAGAGGCATGGTGCAATTGGTAAGGATATTTGATCTGGATAGGATAAGAGATCAAGAGCAGAAAATGAAAAGGGAATCCCTCAACTGTCAGTGTGAAACATACAATATGGGGACCCAAAGTGATGTCAATAATGTCTTTATTGGTAAGGTGTGCACTCCAGAGGAGAGGAAAGTAATTATTGATGCCTTGGACACATATCAGGATGTGATAGCCTAGAGTTATGATGACTTGAGGACATATGACTTTTCGATCATTACACATACTATCCCCCTCAAGTCAAATGTTAAGCCATTTAGGGAAAGACAAAGACCAATTAATGCTTTTTTGGAGCCCATTATGAAGAAGCCAGTGCGGAAGCTACTTTCAGCATGAATCATATTCCCAGTAAGACATTCAACATGGGTTGCAAACTTGGTTCCAGCTAGGAAGAAGAATGGAGAAATCAGGTTGTGTGTTGATTTCAGGAACCTGGACAGAGCATCAGAAAATGATAATTATCCAATCCCTTCACTGGATGAGATGCTTCAGGTTGTCAATGGATCTCAAATGATGTTCTTTTTGGATGGGTATTCTAGATACAACCAGGTCATGGTCCAATATGAAGATAGGCACAAGACTGCCTTCACTACAAAATGGGGAACCTTTGCTTACCAAAGAATGCCCTTTGGATTAATCAATGCTAGAGCTACATTCCAAAAAGTGATGGATATCACCTTCAAGGACATCATTGGCAAGTGCATAATCATCTACATGGATGATTTGGCAGTATTTCCAAGAGGAGAAGTGATCATGTTGCAAATTTATGCAAAGTATTCCAGAGGTGCAGGGAATTTGGTATTTCACTTAATCCAAAGAAGTGCATCTTTGGACTCACTGAGGGGAAGTTGTTAGGACATTTTATTTCAGAACAAGTTACTACCATTGATCCTGAACGAGTGGAGGCTATACTAAAAATTCAACCCCCTGCAAGAAAGAAAGAAATGAAGTCATTCTTTGGCAAGATCAACTTTGTCAGAAAATTTATCACTGGATTTGTAGAAATAATCAAGCCATTGAATGC
Organism: Sequoiadendron giganteum; assembly: GCA_007115665.2. Taxonomy (NCBI): domain Eukaryota; kingdom Viridiplantae; phylum Streptophyta; class Pinopsida; order Cupressales; family Cupressaceae; genus Sequoiadendron; species Sequoiadendron giganteum. Next base: position 125,742,543 of record CM021105.1, read on the forward strand.
CATGTTGAAGCAAGAAGTGAAGTTTGAATGGAATATAGAGGCTAAGGAAGCATTTGCAAAAATCAAGAGAGCTATTATTGAGGCCCCTATTTTGGTGAGTCCTGATTATGCTAAGTCATTCTATGTCTATTCATTTACTTTCAATCACTCTTGTGCGGGCTTGTTGACACAAAAGTCTAACCAGGGGAATGAGCATCCCATAGCATTCATGAGTGCACCTTTGAAAGATGTTGAATTGAGGTATCCTAATGCTGAAAAGCAGGCCTATGCCTTGATCCGAACTATGAAGAAATTTCGACACTATATACTGAGAAACAAGGACTTTGCCATAGTCCTTGATCCTGCAGTCAAGTTGTTGTTGATGCAAAATGAGTTGGGTGAATGTAGATCCAAGTGGATGACTACGTTACAAGAATATGATATTGAAATTCAACCCATGAAATTGGTAAGAGGGCAAGGACTAACCAAGACAATGGCGGAAATGGGTCCTGACCTTGTAGCCCAGCATTATAATCTTGAGGATGTTTCTCTGGGAAGTTGGTATGATGAAATTATCTACTACCTTTTGGATTAGCAATGTTCCAAACAGCTTAATTAAGTACAAAGGAGAGCTCTATGTTTGAAGAGTGACAGTTTTATGATGAAGGCAGTTATCTTATACAAGAGAAATTTTGAAGGTGTCTACCTGAGATGCCTAGGGAAGGAAGAGGTTGGGAGAATAATGATTGAATTTCATGATACATATGGCATAGACCATGGTTCAACACCTTCCACTGCAAATCAGATCCTTAGGGTAGGATATTATTGGCCTACCTTGTTCAAGGACACACATCAACATGTGAAAACTTGCCATGTGTGTCAAACTGCAGCACGTAGGGAGAGGTGTGCAGCTCTTCCACTTCGGCCTATCATAGAGGTAAAACCATTTGCATAGTGGGAAATGGAATTCATAGGTCCAATCAACCCATCTTCATCTGCTAGCCAGAGGTATATTCTTACCATAACTGATTATTTTACTAGGTGGACTAAAGCTCTTGCTTGCAAACAATGCAGTTCTGAAGTAGTAATCAATTTCATGGAGTCGTGTATTATCAATTGCTTTGGTTGTCCATTGGTTGTAGTTTGTGATAATGGTTCTGCATTTACATCATTAAAGTTTTCTAACTAGACTTATGACCATGGAATTTCCATAAAATTTGCATCTAATTACTATCCATAGGGGAATGGTTTGGTTGAGTCTTCCAATAAAAACCTATTGACAGTCATTCAAAAACTACTAGAAAAGAACCCCAAGGATTGGCATACCCAGCTCGTATTTTCTCTTTGGGCAGACCGCACTAGACATAAAACATCCTTAGGGACCTCTCCTTATCACTTAGTGTATGGCTTGGAACCTATCTTTCCCATTTAGCTGAAGATCCCTACCCTACAATTCATCAATAAATATTATGATGGAGAGGATAAGCGTGAAGCCTGCCTAACTGAATTGTTACACCTTGAAGTGAGAAGAGATGAAGCCTTAGAAAACTTTTCCGAACATTAGGGTATAGCAAAAATATGGTTTGATAGGAGAGCCAAGGTGAAAGCTTTTAGAATCTCTGACTTGGTTCTCTACTGGGATAAAGGCCATGACAAAAAGGGAGGGCATAGAAAACTTGACAAACTTTGTCTTGGCCCTTATCGGATTGCAGAGATTCTGGGCGATAATGCCTTCCGTTTGAAAACCCTCACTGGAGGAGATGTCCCACTGCCTGTCAATGGGTAGTATTTGAAGCATTATTTTCAATCTTGAGTTGTTCTCATCTCTATCCTTGTACATAAGTAAATTAGGTTTCCTTTCTGTTGTTTTGCTTGTTGCTTTCTTTAGGTTTCTTTTTGTTTTCCTCTGCTTATCTTTTGCTCCAGTTTTGGATTACTTTGGTCTTCTTGGGTTGGTTTTTCCTACTGTTTTTCGGTTTGCTTTGGGATTGTCCTACTTTCCTATGGGCTTTTTGCATCTGTAAAATTGGCTTCTTGTGTGGGGCTGCTCTGGGATTTCTTTTACAAACTCTTATCATCTTTTCAAAGTCAGTCAAACTGGTAGATTTCCTTCATCTGATGTTGCATGGGCTAGGAGTTAGTGTCACTTGACTAAGTTGAATTCTAGAATGTATTTGGATCTTATATCTTCACACAAATCTTAAGAATTTTGAGGTTGCATATGGTCTTTAGTAGGTCTAACTGGGTGAAAAATCTTAAATTCTACTCTAACGCCACTGTGGTTCTCATCCTTGAGTGTGGGCTTCATTTCCTGCAAGGTGAAAAGTAAAGCTTTAAAATCAAATCTCAAAAGAGAATATCAAAAAAAGAAAATAAAATATTGAAAATAAAAAATGTTCACATTTTCAAGGGTATCCTAGTATCTCTATCAGGTCTATGGATTCCTGGCTGGCAGTAGAGCTATGCTAGGGAGGGTCACAGTGATAACCTCATCAGGGCTATGGATGCTTGACTGGCAGTGAGGATCTATCCAGGTTGCTTTTGGAGTTAGAATCCTTAGGTAGCCCTGTCAGACTGAGTTTGGTCCTTGTTGCAACTTAGGAAAGGAAAATGAATGTGTATGCACACACTTTGATCCTGGTATAGGAAAGGTTGGCTTGTTAGTGATTTCTGAAACCTTGTCTATTTGTAACCTAATGCTTCGAGTGAAAGCAAAGATTCTGAGTTCTTGATGCCAGTTTTATATCGAAATGCTCTGGAGCATTTCCCCAATAGAGTCACCATTTGTCGTGCAGTTTTGCACACATGCCCCACTAAAAGTAGGGACCCTCTCTTGGCTTGCCCTTTTGGCCTGTTTCTGTTACTTGCCCCCTCTTTTGTGCTTATCTTTGAAAATATTGGGGTTTTGGTCTTTGGTGCTTTCCTTGGTTGTGGGTGCCTTTGTTTTCATTTCCTAGTGGTTTTGGAGTCTTGCGGTTGTCCTCTCTGGGGTGGTCCTCTTTTGCCTTCTATTTTTTTTCCCTTGGTGTTTTGTTTGGGTCCTAAAGGTTTGTCTACTCCCTTGAGTTTTCCTAGTTTTCCTTGCTCCTTTTGTTCTATCAGAGGTAGAACTGAGATGGATCTGAACTTTGAACTTTGGCTAAGTTCTTGGTTCTATTCCCATTCTCGTTCTGGCTTCACTTCTCGCTCTCTTGTTTTCTTCCTCATTTTGTCTGTTTTTGTCGTTTGGGTTGCTTTTCCTCCCTTAGGTTTTCTCCACTTTATTTTTCCTTCGTTTGTTGGAGGTGGAACTGAGATGGCACTTAACTTTGAACTTTGGTAAAGTTCCCAATTCGGTTTCCATTCCCGTTCTGGTTTTGCCTCTCATTCTCGGTTTTTCCATTGTTTTGTTTGTCTTCGGCCTTTGGGTTGGTTTTCCTCCCTTGGGCTTTCTTTGGTTTTCTTTTCAATCATTTTTTCAGGGCTGGGACTGAGATGGAATTTGGCTTTGAACTTTTGCAAAGTTCACAGTTCCTTTCCCATTCCCATTGCACCTCCACTTCCGCCAAGGTTGGTTTTGTTTCCACCTGTCTTCCTTCCATTTTCATTTTGGTCCCTTTTCCTATTTCGCTTCTTCCTATTTCCCTTCCTTTCATGTTCCCATTTCATCTCTGCCTGCACCTCCACCTTTCTTGTGTCTATATCCTTTTTTTGCCCATGGCTCCACCTCTACCTGTCTTTAGTTTCACCTCCGCATGGGTTTATGTTTGATTCTCTTACCTTAGGAACTCTATGGACCTGCTTGGATTTTGGTGATGTGTTGAGCATTAATGGTGACCCGTTTGATTGTAGGTTTGATCGAGCCAGGATTGTTGGGTTTACTTTGAAGATTTGATGAGATTTGCGGGTGCAGTCATGTGTATTTTGTGGTTGCTATCATGAAACCCATTCCACACGCAAGCTCAATTTAGTTGGTGGCCATTGATGGCGAGCGGACGTGATCTAAAGGGGCTCATCCTGGTTTTGTTTGATCTGAGTTGTTCATTTTCCCAGCTCAGGTCTGATCGGTGGCTCATGTTCCTCCCAGTGTTCACGTGCGTTGTCATTCGCATGGGTGGAGCATTGATGGTGGGCATGGCTCAAGGATTCATTTTCTAGACATTGTGTGATCCCAGATAGATCTGATGGGGGTCCTTGTTGCATTCAGTGTTGGATGGAAAGTTATTGTTGGTTTTCGAGGCCGATTTGATTGGTGGTCAAGCTTCTTTGTAACCCTAGCTCTGTTTCATGCGGGTCGGTTTCTAAAAGTATGGCCTTTGGCCTCATTTGTAAGGTTCAGTTCAAATTAGCTGACTAAGCCAGAAGATTTGTAAGCAGTAGATTTAGCAGTAGAGTAACATGTTAGAAGATTAGAAGTTATTTTTTACATTTCAAGTAAGTGTTGTAATAGACTGAAATTCTTGCAAATGTGATGATTTAATATAAAGTGCAGACATTGTGTTATGACTGGTGCCTTCTCTTGCATTGGATAATCTTTCATGGTTCTTGTTCTATCTTTAAATCACTTGGAAATGTTTGGATCTATCTTAGGTTTAATTAGTAATGTTTGTGATTTAATGTCTAGAGTGTTGTAGCAATCCCTAGTTCATACTTTGGGAAGCTTCTTGATTATGGGAATGTTGTACAAGGTCAACCTGTGCCTCATATTCATGTGCTTAGTTAAATTGTATACATTCATTCGTTCTTGTTGAATGAATGCCTACAGCCTAAAAATATTTAACACCTTAGAAGATTGCACTGTTTTCTGCAAGATTGTAGGTATAGCCTAGATCGAACAAAAATTAGTTTAAGGGATTGGTCCATTCCAAGTATTTCATCATTTGCATGATTAATCTTAGAATTACTGTTAACATTAGGACTTATTAAATCCTCATCTTTTGTTGTTTCTTTTATTATATCGTTAGAACTAGAAATTAAAGCATCACCATATCCTAAAATATGTTGACTTTAGAGCTTCCAACATTTGTACGTAAGACCCCTTGTGATTACCAACGTTTTCACATTTTATCACTGAATTTGTTCTACAGCATTGTCATGAATTGACACTCGTGAGACCTTGGGGTTATCTCTTTGTTCATAGAGATCAATCTTTCAAGAGAGATAGGATAACTTTTATTCTGTCTCAGTTGTTGTTGTGCAGAAACACCAAACAACACAACCTGCGTGAACTCACACAATAACTAAAGCATTTAACTAATCCTTTGAACCAAAGCCACAATTATAGTATAATTCATAGTAAAGAACAATGAAAATCAACAAAACCAGTTTTTGACCAATCTTTCATTAATAATTCATGCTAGGTATCACAATTGGAGAGAAAATAGACTCAAAAGATTGTCATATTCGACACAAACATGCTTAAGAACCTCATAATTGACAAAATTCTCCTATCTAACTCTAAAATTTAAAACATGGACTCAATGTTTACTCTCTCTATATTACAATTCTACACTCTCAAATCTCGCATTTAGAAAAAGACCTCGTACCTCATCCCAAAATTCCCTTTTATAGAATAAGGGAGAAAAACAAGCTTTAGGCCAGAATGTACACATGTCCACACTTGATTGCATCGATTAAAATTATATTTTCATTTTACAATTGGAGGGAATTCATATAAGACAAAATTTATTTTCAATTACCGCAGAGAAGGAAACCCGCATTCCAAAAGGCAACCCGCTAGAAGGAAAAGCATCTTTAACCATTGCAACACTTTATCCATCTCAGCAGTAATCCACATCAGCAATCTGCACTTTGAGCTCAGAGAAGTATGTGTCTATTCAATTGTAACTTCTGAGGCCAGACTTGTACTATACTCAACCAGTTCATACTCTCCACCCTGGTGTTCATATCCCAAAATCATTAGTGAATACCATCTTCCATAATTCAAATTCTACTTCAGATGGCCACTTAAAAGCGATAACCTCATCAATTTTTTCTCTATATGGTGCATATTTCACCATCACTAAATTAGCTTCCTTATCAAATTATTCTAAGAAACTAATAACAAAGGATAGTTTCTCAAGTGTGTCATTCAACATACCAATATCAATGTTCTTGCATATTTCATTTGTCTAAGTTAACATTATGTTATTAATTTGGTCTTTCCAAACCTACAAAGGCTTCACCTCATCATAATTATGTTGGATATCTGGTAATGGTGTTAGGTCTACTTTATCATATTTGGCCTTTAATTCTTTCATCTTCAATTCCATAGGAGCAACATATCCCTAGAACTTCTGGTCCACAATCTCCTTAACAAATTGATAAGTTGGCATAACCTTGGGATACTTATCCTTCTAATGCTTTTATCCTACCACCATGAACTTTAATTGCTCAGCTCTGGGACTCCAGTTATCCAACAATGGGGTGGCTAATTCTTTATCTCTTGGGAAGATCTTTTATTGCAACAATAAAATATAACTTGCATGGAAACTATTTAATTTTCCTTGGACTTTTCTATTCAAGTGTCTTGATACAGTATCTACAATTATTGAATTACTTTTCAACATTGATTCTTGTGACTGTTGCAACAAACCTTTATATTCCTCAACCCGGTGGATTCATTTCTCCCTTGAAATCCCTCCTCCTAGGCTATTTTCCCTCTCAATTGTAATGGGAACCTGTCCCATATTATATGGAATAATTTCTAAGGATTTTCTTGGTGAAGGAGGCTGAGGTTGCTCCATTAGTGGATCAGAAATAGTGTGGCTAGAGCTAGCTTGTCCTTGAGACTTCAATCTCTCCATTTGTTGCTTCAATAATACTAGCTCAGTTTCTATCTCTGCAACTCTTTGTTGACTCTTATTATACTCATTAATAAGATCGTTATACTGGCCCCTCAGAGTATCTTTATCCTTAGCCAAATCCTCAACAGTTGCCCTAGTGAACTTGGAAACATTCACTACCATATTTTCTACCTCTAATGTTGGAGAATCAACAACTCTTCTCACAACCAAGTGACCATTGAAATCAGCTGGCTCTGCAACTATTGGCTTTCTAGATCGAGTAGACAATGACTAAATTACCAAGGCATCCCATTCTTCACTAAACGATGAACCTTTAAGTTCCAGTGTATCTTCTTCCTTAGTTTGGAGAAGTGGCCTATTGGCCCTTCTTATTGTATCAAATACCACAACATCAACAATATCTCATTCTAGGAGCAATAATACTCCACTCTTTTGCACCAATGCCCTACCTTGCTCTGGTTTCATCTCCTTGAAGGTTTCCCTCATTTTTTGCATGAAATTGGCTTGAATAAATTTCTTTGGAAGCTCTGCATGCAGACTCCTTCCTTGAGCTACCTTCTTAGGATACATTGGAACATGTGACCTCCATACAAAATCTTTAAATGCATTTTTTTTAACAAAAGAGTCATCCCTCATGAATTCTCTACAGGCCTCTATTCTCATATCATCGATATTAGTTATTCCCCTTATTTCATCTTTCCAAAGCCTTAGAGTAACTGCTCTAGAACTTGATGCAACACTTTGTGGAAAGATGGAATTCCTTATTTCATGTCATCAAGGGTCACCATAATCTCTTCATCATTTGTTTCAGGATAATCAACCATTTTTTCCTCTTCAATCCTCTGTCTCTTGGGTGATGGTGGATGTGTTGGAGAAAAGGACCTCGGGGGAGAGTCCAGATCAATGATATTCGATAACAATTTCCCTAAAGATGATGGCTCATATTTCTCATGAGACCTCACTCTAAACTTTTCTAAAGTAATAGGAGTGGGCCTGGTTTCTTTCTCAGTTTTCATTCCCTTTTGTGAAGGCTGATGCGTAGGTCTTTCCTCCAATCTCACTTCAGGATATTCTTCAACAGCTTGTGACTTTCCTTTGTCCTCCATTGTTTATTATGATTTCAAGACTCCTACCATGCTCTCAAAATTTTCAATAGCATTTGTGGCCCTATTCAATTTACCATTGATATTTGGCATGGGATTATATGCAGGGTTCTTTTCTTTCTTCTTCTCTATCATCTTAGTAAAAGCTATATATTTTTCTTTTCTTTCCTCCTGCGCCTGCAAGTCAAGGATGTTTTTGATGATATCCTAAGGATAATAGAAATTTTGAACAAAGATGTTGGTCCTGTGCTTTGCCTTCATTTGAGAAATGAAGCCCTCAAGATCATGGCTCCTAGAACATACAATACTCAACCCATAAGGCTTAATTAATGTCCCCAAATATTTCCACCCTCCTTTTTCCATGAAAAACTCAGCAAACATTGTCTACTCAAGAAAGAAATATCCTTTCTTATGCTCTATTGGAAAGTGTCCATTTTGAGCATATCCCAATTGTCTCATGATTTCTATGAACCCAATCCTTAGAGGCACATCCCTAGGAAAAGAATATGGGTTGAAATTAGTGCCATAGACCCTAAAAAATGGTTGTCTCATAGTAAGGGATGATATCTCCCCAATTATGTGTCAAATTCAACTCAGGCCTCCTCTCCCTTGGCCTTAAGAAATCATGAATTTCCTTTGGAATTCTAGGTGTATCATGGACCTGGAATCTTCTCAATCTTGACCCAAAAAAATTATTAAACACCACATAACCAAATTCACAGTCATGCCTATCTAGAATTCTTGTCCAATATTGGAAAGGCATGTCAATGTCATCCTCTTTCTTCTTCAATTCCATATTCTGCCCAAAAATTTCCTCTCCTTTGTACAGAAACATGTGCATCAATAAATAATTTCATCTAAAACCAACTATTGTTTTTCCCTCTTTGAGAGCTACAAAACCCTCATGCATTTTATTTGCTAGATAGGTAGAAAAATCATACACCAAATTGAAAGTTGGATGTTAGAGATGCATGGCCATATACATGAGGTTAGTAGACAAGGTAATTTTTATACTGATACCAAGAACTTGGCACAAGGAGAAAACTATCTTTCTGAAATAATTGCAAAAGTATTTTAGGGGAAAAGGTTCTGGCTCATTCTTGCCAATCACTATCTTCTTTTTAATTTTTCCCACTCTTGTGGTGGCTAGGTGAGGAATTAACAGAGAGGTCCTAAACAAACCCTTAGTATTCCTATATTCTTCTCTGAAGGCTTGAATTTCAATAGGCACCATATCCCTATTCCATTTGTGCAAGTCAAAAACTCCTACAATCTCCTCTTTGGTTATTTTAACCATTTCCACACCATCATATGTTCTGACAATTCTAGTTACAGGGTCGTACCTTTTTGCAATATCCTTTAACGAGTCAACATCCAGATATACATTCGGCACTACCATATTGCCAAGGTCTAACCTCCAAGGGTTACATAGAGGGGCACCCAAATTCCTATTTCCAAACCAATTAGAGAATAGTTACCAACCTATGTATGGTACTTCAACATCTAGAATTACACATTGTTTATCAATTAACCCTTCCAAAATTTGGGGTCCATAATACAAATCTTTTCCCTCAATTTTCCTATTAGTGGAGGGTTTCAATATATCTATAACATCTTGAGAAAAAGACCTAGTGGAAGTTTCAGAGCCAGAACTTCGGGCTTTGGGCGCCATTGCACAAGATAGATTAAAATTTGAACTAGGGTTTTGAAATACTAGAAGGTTTATAGGGTCTAGCTTCTAGCTTTATAGCCTTGAACACAGTAATTTCACAATTTAAAAAGTCTTGGCAATTATTTTCAAGCTTTAAAACAATATTAAAGCAAACAGACCAGTGTGAGTTTTAAAACAAAACAAAACACAATTCACACTTGCCCTCAAGAAATCAATAAGGTATTTTTTGAAAGAAAGAGAGTGCAATGGATACGTTACTTATGGTTTTTCCTTGTAGAGAATTTTAATGGTAGTTATGTTGGACTTACAAGAAATTTCTCGTGTCACTTGGTACCTGGAAAAATCTTCTCAACACGGAATAAAAACACGGATATAGAAATTCAAGAAACTTTTAGCATTAAATTTGGTGGCTCAGACTAAACTCCACCATTACTATTCACTTGTGCAAGAAAAAATATCTATTATAACGCACTAGCCCATTTTCAATATCAGTCGTCGATCATAATCCACGTAAGCAAGAACAAGTGAATCAGATTGAGTCAACACAGTTTGTAAGTGACACGTTCATCCACCAAATGCTAGGCGAATGAAAACTCACTGATGAGGCACCACCTCAGCACAAGCGGGTCCCAATTTGATCACTTCATACTCAGTACCTTTGTCCATGCATCACTTGTTTGCACACCTCGCAACATTATTAAAACTATTATTTTAATTGCATGAGGTTAGTGAGGAACGGCCACGATTCATCATCACCTGACAACCATTGATTCAAGAGCCTTCATTAATCAATAGGTGAACAAGGATTGGACCCCATGACCATAGGTGACATGTGGCAGCATCTCACACACCTCACAACATAGTTGTGATGTCATCAAAAATCCTTGTGAGGCTAATGGGGAACGGTCAAGATTCAGCCTATCCATCTGACGGTCATAAAATCTACACATACAATAATTTTTAAATATAAAAAGGGGACTGACTAGGCATATGGGGTGCAACTCTTACGGTATGAGACTTAAACACAAGCCTATAGTTATAAAATTTATTAACCCGATATTAAGTGAAGATTAAAACTCAGTCCCAATGTGGAAAAGACCGACAAGCCAAGTAAAAGGGGTTGGTAGCATGAACGACTAAAAGGGCTCAAACCATCACTTATGCAACTGGTAACATGGAACAATAGGTCAACGAGGGATTAAAACATCCATACTAAAACAAAGCAATAGACCCAAACTAAATTTTTTTAACGCTAAAACCCAAAACCCCAAGATAGACCAGTGGTGCCAAACACCAAGGAAATAAGGGACGAACCAAATTATGGAGAAATTTAAGAGCTCTACCACTGTTCTTGTTGTTGATTAATACAATTGAGCTGGGTGTTTTGGAGGGTTAATGTTGCATGTGCTTTTCTCAAAAGGGTTAATGTGGGAAATCAATTGTGCTAGTTTCCACTTTATGGTATAGTAGTACATGTCTTTGAGGTAATTTGAAGGTATTAAAATCACTGAAGGCACTACTGTTCTTAGATGTTCCATTCAAAGATGACCCGATTTTCCTAACAATCTCTGGAAATACCTTACACAACTCATTAATTGCAATCTTATGAAAAAAATGTTTCAAAGGAAGGCTAATTAACCTTTTCTACAAGGAAACAGATGTTTCACAACCTAAAATTGATAACTACAAACATAACCTAAGGCCTGAAACTCGATTGCATCCAAGAATTTGTAATAACAAAAGAGACAAAATTTAAAGGTTTTGATTAATAAAACACATTAAACTTCATCAAATCAATAATTTATTGCATAAACATAGTTACAAGAAGGTAAAATTTGTATTCTTAAGTCAGAAAAAGGAGAAACTACAATAATATAACTGTAAAACCTGTTGATGTATATTAATTGTCATAGAAGTGAGTTACATGATCTCTCTACAAATTTCAAAGGAAAAAATCAAGAACTAAGGAAAAAAAACAACTTTGTCCAATATATACAAATGTATCATAACTCCAATGGTGAAGAGATGGAAGAAATAGTGAACTAGGAGTGTGAAATATCTCTCGAAACCTCTCACGAGAAAAAGAGAAAATGCATGAAAATGGAGCCCACCACTTTGTGAACTAAACTCAAATAGCAAAAAACTTCACCTCATATTGTGTTCAACTGAAGTGCAACTCAAAAGGCTCCAACAATCAACAAAGCCACATGGAGGTGGCATTCAAAGTGAACTGAAGGTGCAAACTTCCATTCACGAGCAAAGATGAAAACCTCTAAAAAATGGGCTCAAAACTGGAGCTAACTACACTCCCACTATCTCAAAATGCTCATGCATGCAAGTTGACTAAAAAGGTCTCCAACAACCACTCCTCCAACTGAAACTGAACTGAAGAATGCCCCTTATCCATGGAATTTTTAAAAAACATGCAAATTCTCAACTTCACATGCACATGAGCAAAACAAATTTAGTATTTTCAGTATTTTCAGTATTTTCACCTTTTTGACAATAGTTGTTTCAAAATTTATTAAAAAAATTTGATAATATTGCATTTAATAATTTTCAAACACAACTTTACAATAAAAAGTAAAGGGGGAAAATAAATACATGATTATTTGCAAAAATAATATCCTCCATATGACTCCCCTCCATGCATCCATACTTAGCATCACACTCCACCACCTTTTCATGTCATAAAATAAATGCAAAAGGCATGCATTATTCATCTTCTACCATTACTTAGCATCTATCAATATATATCACATTATTCAAGTATATTTGAATAAAATATGCAGTTAAGCATATAGTTCATCAGCCACTTCTTGGCATTTTTAATGCATGTTTAACTTTACAATGTATTTCGCACTGCTTAAGGTATATGTGGTAACATTCACACACTATACCTAGCACCTCCACTTGACCATATCATTGCATATATCATAACCCTATATTGGAGACCACGGGGAATATAGAGAAAAATCACTTTGTTTTAATAAACAAGTAATAATACCCACCGACAGGATAAAGGATTAGGGAAAACCCTAATCATTCATTCACTTGACTTGGTCGGCGATCAATGAAGAACCTTCGAGCTTTCCATGAGGGTTTCTTGTGGTTGAGGTAGCCATACAAGGGTTTGCTCAAGCTCTCTGGACTTCGACTGTGAGACCACCCTCTTGAATTAGTGTTGAGGCTTAATGGTAAGCTCCATTTTCTATTTGTCCTTGTTATATTTCTTGTGAAAGATATATTGCAGATATTTTTTCTTTGTAAAAGAATGAAATAGATCTATATTTTCATTTTTTGCACTTGAAATTCCTACAAAAGATTGAAAATCTCTATCTTCTTCGAAGTGTTTTGGAAAAAACAAGTGTATATATACTATTCACAGGCTGCCATGAGTTTCTTTTGCATTTCTCATTTCTATACTCTTTGTTTTAGTGCTCAGCCTCTAAACTTCCTACTTTTTCCATTTCCTTAGTTGCGGCTTCAATCTCCATTGACATGCTTGAGGGTTTTTGAAACCCTAAGCCGTGACCTCATTTGCTTTGCTTCTGTCTAACTTGTGGCTTCTCCATTTATATTTCCAAGGTTGTGGTGAAAAAACCTCTTAGAAGTTCTTTATCTGTATATTTTCATTAAATATCCGTAAAAGAACTTCATTTTTCAACTTGCGGTGCTGCCATGAGGGTTTCTTTTCTAGCTTACTCTCATGGCAGTCTAAGGATTTATTCTTTTGAAGAATTCTTACATTTTCTATAGGCCTCTATGAATGAAAACCCTTCGAGTTCCTGGGTATTGAGATTCTCGTTCTTGGGAGGCCGCGATGAATTTTCTACAAGTCATGGCTTCTTACTCAATAGAAAAATAAAATGACCTCGGCCTCTTAAAACCCCATTGAAACCTTCACCTCTATCCTCAACTTCAAAACCCTTAGGTCAAGGGTTTAATACTCTTACATTTTCTGGTTTTTCATATTTCCATAAGCATCTTTAGGATGGTGACTGTTAGTACAAGATTTCTCAACAGCTCCATCACAATGTTCCTATGCTTTCCTAGTCAAAAAGGTTCACTGCACTTGTATTCTCTAAAAGCCCCATTTTTAAATGCATTAATAATGTTCAACAAAGAGGAGCAAGACATAAAATACTTGTTCATGCATATGAATTAGAATATTGGCAGCTCTAAACCTCTATTTGCATTAGATAAAAAACCTCAGTGACTGCTTTTATGTTGAATGATGACTGCCTTTGAAAATACTATGTGTTCATCAACAAAGGTTATCCTAACATCTGTGAATGTGATGTTTGCATTCAATTTCATTCACTTATTCTCTTTGATTCATTGCTACTTGGAAAATATGATTGTACACTTATATAGATGAACACTTTCAATGCTTTGAATGATAATCTATAAGTGATCATTTTATTCAGTTTCTATACATTTCCATTACAATGCTACCTTTCAAATATTTTCCTCTTAACTATCTGATGCATTTTCATTAGATGAACTGTTTGATTTCATCATTTGTAATGTTCACCTATAGCTTTCAAAATGTACACTTGTAGCTTCATAAAACACGCAGATTATTTTTGAAAGCACACATGTAGCTTCTATCATAATGCAAAATATTTGATTCATTCATGTGCTACATTATCATTTTATCATTTTAAGGCTCCTTGTGATCTTCATTGCAGTCCAATATATCTTGGATTGTCATGGCCTATTTTCTATCTCTCTGAAGTTGTATCAATCATTTAAAATTTTCATGTAGTAATTGATGTTTGATATTCTTTTGATATACATTAAGCATTTTTTTTTTCCATAGGCAATTAGGAATAATGAAATAATACCCTCGATCTTTTGTTGATGTTTTTCCATGCCTATATGTAATAATTCTTTCATTGCAATCATGTAGACTACTGTCCTAGTAGCTATGTGGATTGTTCTCTTGATTATGATGATGCTCCATTTCCATGTTTATTTCTTTAAGTCTCTTATAGACTATGAATATACCTCAAAAGTTGCTAGAAATAGTTTAAATGAATTGATGCCTTGTTTTCCCTTTAGTATAAATGGGCTCAATACCTCATTGAAATAGAAATGTAAATGCAAGGTAGAGCTGAAACAAGATAAAAAAATGTACTTGATTATGCCCTTGACATGTTTTTTGTTATTCCTTTAAATGATGAGCAATAAGATTATTTGCTGAATCTGTTTTTATCATGTTGAATTAAAGGTTGCTTTATGAATTTCACTATGTTACCATAGTCTCATTTCATGACTATTTTGAATATTTGATGACTCTCATGTATTGATGAGAGAATGTCCTCCTGATATGCTAGGCTCAACCCTTATGGGAGCCCATTTTTCTCCACATATCTAATGAAAATTGATCATGAAAATAATGAACATGTTCCTACACAGTGAACAAACATGTTCAAAAAAATAGTGTTTCTGGTGGTTATGAGTTCATTATCTTTGATGATCTGCTTTGAATATCTAGTGTTTGAATTGATCTTATGGTGTTGGTTGTATCTATTAATGGTTGTAGGCTATATTTTTGTGGATGGGAAGTGTGATTAGCCTTTAATCCGGAGCTCTAACAAGACTATTTTCCAAATTTTCTGCAGGATCAATTGGCTTTGAAGTGCTAGGGGAGTTCAAGGCACTTGAGAAGAGGGTCAATCCTACAACGAGCCTAAAATGAAATGATGGATATATTTCTCTTCATGCCTTCTCTCTATTTTATTCTTCAAATGTATAGCTTACATTTTATTATTAGATATAATCAATTCTATTTGAATGAAATCAATTCATTTATTCCCATGGCTTGTGTGGGACACTTAATCACTTTTTTGGTTTTTAAATGCCAAACAGACATTGTTTATACTATGATGTATCTTTTCCACTTCGTGATGAATAAAATAACATTACTATACAATATTTTATAATTTTTTGTGTTATTATTGACTGCATAATAAACTGAATTCACTCAAATGAACTATCAACATAAGAAAAATGTGTACCTTTCACCTCTAAATGAAACAATCAACCTTAGCTCAACCAAAATAAGTTGTAGTGAAAATTTTGGTAACATTCTTGCAATTTCCAATGTGTTCTTGCCTACTAAGCATGCCAGATCAATTGCCTTGCATATCCATTGGGCATGGAGTCCATTTTTGTTTTCCTTTGACTCAAAAAATCTTGTAACTTAGTTGTTGAGAAACAAACAGCAACAGCAAACAAAACTGAAATAAATTAATCATGACTCTATTTCAGACGGAGTCAGAAAATAGGTGTAGCATCTACACTTATTGAAAGAAAAATTATTGAAATGAAATGTGCCATGGGGCACTTATTGAAAGGAAAACTCAAACTGAAACTACTCTAGTATGTACAACTACAAACTTTGATGCTTAGTAGCACTATTTGACGTGAATCCCTTTGAAAGGGATTGGTAACACCTCTCCATCCATCCTTGAGAGCTAGAATGCATTGTGTTGTTTGCATTCAGTGATAATGTATGGTCCATCCCACATGGCATCAAATTTTGTGTGTTTACCAAGCCTGCTCTTGAGCTCATCCCATTTAAAAACTAGATCTCCCACTTTGAATATCCTTAGGACTGCCTTTCTGTCAAAAGTCATTTTCATTTGAGCCTGATGCACCTACAAATTCCTTAATGTTTCCTTCCTTATTTCTTCCAACTCCATTAGTTTTTCTAGCCTAATCTCCATAGGTTCTTCATCAAGCAATTCCAGTTCTTTGATCATACTTAATGTAGGTAGCTCAACTGAGATAGGTATTTTGGCCTCTTTACCATAAGTTAGAATGTAAGGTGAGTTACATGTTGCTCTCTTAGGTGTAACCCTATCAACCCAAAGGGATAGCTTCAACTTTTCATGCCAAGTCCTATAATTATCCTAGATTGTCTTATTTATTATTTTAATGAAGTTCTTATTAGTGGACTCTTCTTGTCCATTACCCTGATGGTAACAGTTTGAAGAAGTATTCAAAAAAATATTATGCTTTACTGATCAATCTGAAATTTTTAAACCTATGAATGCTAAAGCATTAGCAGAAATAATTGAATCTAGTGTACTAAACCTGGAAATTATGTCTTGATACAAGTTCAGAACAGATGTCTCATTTGCCTCATTTAGTGCAATTTCTTTAGTCCACTTCATAAAGTAGTCAGTGGTTGTAAGTATCCAATTCTTTCTAGCACTTGAAGGTGGATTTATGGGACCAATTAAATCTAATCCTCACTTTCCAAAAGGTTGCTCTACTTGTATTGAATGTAATGGCAGAGCTGCAAGCTTCTGCTTTCCTACAAAGATGGCACATTTATTACATTTTATGACCCAAACATCAGTATCTTTGAACAAATTAGGCCATTAATAACCATCTCTCATTATTTTGCAGGGTTGTAGTTTTGAGTGCAAAGTGGCCTCCTATGGGCCCTTCATGAAATTCTTGCAGAACTTTTTCAATCTGTTGTGGTTCTACAGATTTGAGTAAGACACCATTATAATCCATTTTGTATAGAATACCATCAATTACAGTGAAGGGAACGGCTTGAAGTCTATAATACCTTTGTTTTAACTTGTCCAAACCTTTAGGACAGTCACCTGTGTATAGATGATGGATCATTTGTTGAATCTAGTTTGCTGGTATATCTGGAACAACATCTTCTTCATTGTTGAAAGTTGTTTCAACTTGTTGTTTTACTAGTATGTTGTTTTCTTGATTACCAGGAAGTTTCTCACATAGGCCTTTTCCTCTGACAATTTTGGTAACTTTGATTTCAATGTCGTATTCCATAACTTTCATGATCCAATCTACTCTTTTATCATTAATATCTTTGCTAAGTAAGAAATCCTTAAAAATGGAATGAGAAACCATTAGCTGAATTTTATTATTTGAAAGCATACACCTAAATTTGTTAAGGCTTCTGACTACAGCTAATACATGCTTCTCAATGAATGAATACCTAGCTTCATAGTCATGCAAAACTTGGTTGAAAAAGGCCACTGGATGCTCTAAGCCTTCTTCATTCCATTGACATAGCATGGCAGAGATGGTATCAACACTTCCAAATGCATACAAGATAAAATCTTTGTCAAAATTAGGATTGATAAGTGTTGGGGCTGCTGCAAGTGCCTCTTTGATCTCTTCAAAACTATTCTTTCCTTCCTTGGTCCAATGAAATGGAATGTTCTTTCTCAGCATGGCTATAAGCGACTGCAACAAAGTAGAAATGTTAGGAATGAATCTCTTAACTAAGTTAATCCTGCCTAGAAAGCTCTACAAGCCTTTCTTATGGGCAGGAAGTGGTAAATCTAGGATGGTTGTAACTCTGTCTAGTTCAATGGTAATTTCATTTTTCAAAATGACATGACCTAGAAGCTACCCCTCATGAACTGCAAAAATGTTCTTTTTGGGGTTTAACGATACCCCATACTCTCTGCATCTTTCAAAGATTTTCCTAAGATGAGAAAAATGTTCATCAAATTTCTTTGAAAACATAGTTATATCATCTAAGTACATAAGAAAAAATTTATTAATAAGGCCTTGGAAAGCCATATCCATCGCTCTTTGAAATATTTCCCCTACATTAGACAATTCGAACGGCATCTTTTTATAAGCCATAGTACCCCACTTGGTGCTAAAGGTTGTTTTATACTAGTCTTCTTCCTTAACCAAGATTTGGTTATATCTTAAGTAACCATCCAGTAATGAGAACCTTTATGATCCTAAAACAACTTGCAATATCTGCTCCATTAAAGGCAATGGATAGTGATATTTAAGCGAAGCTCTGTTTAGATCACAAAAATCAACGCACAACCTTATCTCTTCATTATTTTTCCTAACAAGCACCAAATTTGAAACCTAAGAGGTGTGCTTAATAGGAAAAATAATACTACCTTCAATCAAATTGTTCAATTATGTATTCATTAGGTGTTCCAACTTCGGATTCAAGGGCCTCTACTTCTATCTCACTGGTTTCGCATTGGGTTCCAGCTCAATGGTGTGTTGAGCTAACTCAGGGTTAAAACCCTTTAGATCTCCATATTCCCAAGCAAAAATGTCATTGAATTCTTGGAAAAGCAAGAAAAAGGCTTGTTGTTCCTCCTTTGTATAGATTTTGACAATGGTTGAGAAGCTTGTCTTTCAATATCTCTATTGGTTCCTAGTGCTCCTGCTTTACCATGATTTTGGATTTATCTTTTCTGACCTAATCATCAGTATTAAAGATTGATTCAAGGGATACCAAACCCTTTGGCAGCTTATTAGACTTTAGTGGAAAAATCTAATTTTCATATTGGTGTTCAAACTTTTGCTGGTTTCCAACAAAAAACTCTGCCTCTTCCATCAGAAAACTTATTATTTTCTAATCACTATCAAAAAATTTCCAACTAAAGTTATTATGAGGTACAGATGGTCTTACTACCACTTTAACATATTGTTGTACCTCGATATTGCGTATGTTAGCTGGTATATTAAATTGTGATCCAATAAGAACAAGCTTATTTGCTTCTTTATTCAAATTTCATGGAATAGATTGCAGATTAAATGTATCAAATTCTTCTACTAAATCCCAAGTTATGTGTTTGTACAGCTTTAGAAAATCATTTTTGGTTATATTCAGATTTCTTACCTAATTTGTGATCAGCTCAGAATCACCAAATACTTGTAGATACTTGATTCCTTTCTTTCTGGCCCATTCTAGGCCATGAATTAATGCTTCATACTCATTTGTATTGTTTGAACAACTGAAAGCAAAGCGAAGTGCAGAATAATACCTCTCTCCTTTAGGTGAAATCAGCATAGCTCCTACACCAGCACCTACTTTACTTCTTGAACAATCAAAATATAGCTTCCATAGCTGATTGATCTACTGATTTGGTCATTTTTTAATTTTGACCAAATTTGGAATAGTTACATCGAGCTCCTGAATCATATACAAATGCATAAACAAATTATAATGAAAAACCCTAACAAGCACAATAGAGCACAAACTAGCATGAAATCAAAACAAGAAAGCAAAGCAAACTGATCTCCAAGCTAGATTTGATTTATCTCCATTGCTCTTCTCCACCTGCATGAGAATGCAAGATTTTGAAGGATTGAATGATTTGATATGTTGATTGCTCATTTTCACAGCATAATGATAAGAAGATTGAAATAAATTTTGGCAGAGTGAGGATGCTAGAAGAAGATTCTCCAAAAGGCCAGTGAAAGGCTTGATTTATAGGAGAAGGTTGATTTGATTTGATGGCCAAGATTAAAAGTAAAATTTGTGATATGTTTGGTTAGGATTAAAAGTTTATTTTAGTGCCTATGATGCACATTAAGTGGGCTATGACATAATGCTAAAATTAGTATGTGAGGAAATAACTGAGATTCTATTATTTATTTTGGAGGAAAATATGCCTATGATGCACAATGAATGGGGCTAAAAATAGGATGTGAGTGGGAATATCATAATTTAAATAATAAAATTATTTAAATTATTTTTGCATGTGAAGAGTTGTAGTCATGTGACACATGTTGCAATGTGGTAATAAAGGATTAATTCAAATATTTAATTTGAGTTATTTTGAGACATGTGAAGTGAGAATTAATTAAATAAATGAGATTTACTTAATTAATTGGGAAGGTGATTAAGTATAATAAATGGGATAAGTGGGATAATGTAATGACCTAGGGTAAAATATTACAAGATGTCTTACAAGGTCATGTATAGACTAGGTAATGTTATGACATGGACAATTTTGGGTGTCTACATTTTGCCCCTCTTTGAGATGATGAGATTTATGTCGAGTAACATCATTTCAAAGAAGTTAAAGTATGGATAGAGGAAAAAAAGGTGATGCCCCAACCACTTAAGGAAGTGAGAATTAAGATGAATGAAGGAAAGGGATGATAGAATAAGATGATGATGCAAAAGATATGAAGAAATAGGATGATGATATAGGATATGATAATGATGATGATGCCCCCTCAAGAGGATAGGCGGGTTGGAAAAACATTAATATTCTCTTGAAATGAATGAGATGATAAATGAGGGATAAGATGAATAATACAAGATAAGAAGTAGATGAAAAAGAAAAATGACACGCTATGCTACAATAAAGTGAGCAATCATATGTTTGATATAGCACTAGACATTATGGACCAAGGTGATGATGTGTCTCGTGCCCCAGTGTAATACAACCTTGCCTAGATACAAGATATGAATATTAGTTGGGAGTGATATGGATTTGATGCAAATGCAAATTGAATGATAAAACACCCAAGCAAACAAGAAAGCATGCACAAACGATACAAAACCAAACAAGGTATTGCCCCTATCAAGCTGTAAACGGATGATTAATTGATTGATTGATGATAATAGTGTTCTCATTGTGGGAACAATATTTCCCTAGATCAACACAAGGATGATTAATTGATTGATTGATTGATTGGATTTACAACAAGATTAGGATCAAGACCAAAATGTGATTGGATAATTTGACTTCACTGATTAGCTTGGTTGGTATGGATTAAGGATTGAATTGCATTTAGATTATTGCTAGGAATGATTAAGATGCTTTATTTGAAGATTTGGATGATGATTGATGAATTAAATTGAGGAATGATTTACTTTGAATGATTTTTGTACACATCTAAAAATGGTCACGGTTATTCAAACCTATTAATTAATTAAATATGAATTATTTAATTAATATTCTTAAGTCATATACATATAAATAAATTTAATTATTTATTTATATTGTTCATTTTACCAATGCTTCTAGTTTAATTAAATAAATAATTTTATTTAATTATTGTTATATTCCTCTTAATTAATTAAATAGATTTCACAATTTATTTATATTAATTATCACAAGTTTAAATTCTAAATTTAAATGATATTCTTCATTTCACATGTAATTAAATATTTCCAATATTTAATTAAACACTTTCTAATTCTTCACTCTTCATATTAAAATATTTAATTAAAAGTTTTCTTTCCTCTATAATTAAATATTCTAAAAATATTTAATCAAAAGCTTTTCTTTCATCCATAATTAAATATTCTAAAAATATTTAATTTGAAACTTTCTTCTTTTCATACTTAATTAAAGTATTTTATATATTTGATTAAAACGCTTTATCATCTCTCACACATAATTAAATATTGTTTATTTAAATTATGGAAGCTTCTAATTCTTTGTCACATTTATTTAACTATGGATTTTTCCTCAACTATCAACTAACTCTTCATAAATGAAGTGCACAAATGACAACTTTCCTTCATTTTTGAATGGAAAAGGTTGTTTTTCAGGAAACATCTCCCATCTTTTTCTCAACCTTCCATATTCCTCTCAACTTCTAAATCTCTCACTGTTCATCTTGACAAGTTTGAAACTCAACTATTGATCCTCACCAACTAGATTCTTGCCTTCAAAAACCTATAAATACAACCCTCTTATGAGTTGAAAAGGACCCCCAAATCCTAGATTTCATGTGTAATCACTATAGTTGCATATCAACATTCTAGCAATAATCATAGGATCATAGCATTTTAGCATTTCAAGTTCATTCTATAGCTTAAAGCATATAGCAATACACATGCATTTTCAAACAATCTCATTCTCCTAAGTTGTTATTTCAACAAGTTGTTGCTTGCACAACTGAGAGCCAGCAACTTTAATCAAATCCTTGGAGATAGAGGACAATGGCACGAATTTGAAGAAGTTGTTGTCTTTAGATTTTGCATTTGTATTTTTTAATTAGTTTCTTTCAATATAATGTCTTATTGGTGTGTTAGTTTGTAGAAGTTGATAAATCTCAACCTCACAGTCCCCAAGAATTACCTACATGCAATCACCTTTCACATGCAACAAATATCCAGAACAAACAAGAGGATGTTTTGTAAACTCTCAAGCAAATATGTGCAAGCATAAAATCAGAATATTGATTATTGAATGATATGATAATTACAATGTGATCAATCCTTATGAGGAGATCAAGAAAACCTAAATTTAGGAAACCCTAGTGTGCACACTTAATAATTAATAAATAATTTTTAATGTGCCTAATTTTAGCTTAAGCAACCTAAAGGAATAAGTGACTTAATTAATTAACCAATATGATTAAATTAATTAAGTATAATAACTTATTACTCTAACACCCCCCCTTAAGATGAACTTAGGGAGTAGCTAAAACACTAGAAAAAAGATACATGAAAGAAAAGATGGGTCCCAGCAACAAAGGCCTGATCAAGTACCCAAGTACAAATGCAATGCAAACTAAACTAAACAGGGTAAAGGAGAAAACCCAGTGGGAACAAAACCCCTCCCCAAAATAGAATGCAAAGAGAAACTAAGTGATGAAAGATGGAGGACTCCATAGGATCCCCCAAGGACACCATCCATGACAAAGATACATGAAAGAACCCCCCTAGAAGAGAGGAAGAAAGAGACCACAGATCCCCCCAGAATGAAGTAGCCCCAAAAGAATTGAAGAAACTGCATCTCCTGAAAGAAGTGAGAGGGAAGAGGCCAAATGAAAGCGATCTCTGAAGGTGAAGTAGGTTTAGGCCATGATGTCTCCATAGAAGCAGGTGTGACCTCAACAAATGAACAAGTCAAAGTAGGTGAAGACTGAATAGAAACCTCCAAAGATGGATGCTCAACTAGATCTTGTTGCACTGAAATTGAAGAAACCACATTTGTAGTCATAGAAGTATCAGCAACTGCAATAGTAGGTGAAAGAGATGGAATGGATGGCTCAAGAGCAGGATTTGAAGTGAGAACTCCAATGTTCAAGTAGCCAAATGTCTCCTCTGAATGATGATTCATACTAGAAGTGTGGTGAACAGTTGTAGGAATAGAAGCACCATCAGTAGCAAAATTTGCAAAGGAATACAACTAAGATGAGTGATCCACCGCCCCAGTAGCAATAACCGCTCTACTCTCCAAGTCCCTCATGATAACTGAATCAGGTGTGAACTCCACAGACCTCCCATTGCCTCCATGTGTGATCTGATATATAGAAAGAAGGTTGTTCATCAAATGAGGAACACACAAGACATCCTGAAAAGTGTTGTCCCCAAAACAAATAGACCCCTTCCCTATAACACTCATGTAGGTGTTGTTTCCCATGAAAATAGGAGACATAGTGTGAGACTCAAAGGAAGTGAACATAGACTGTGTAAAAGCCATATGATGAGATGCTCCTGAATCTAGAAGTCATCTCCCTGATCCAGGACTCAAAGAAGTAGAAAGAGCATGCCCCTTCATAGCTGATGAAGTATGTAAACCAGCGGTGCCCCTGTCATGTTGTACTGAAGAAGAAGAATAAGGAGGGGAAGGAGATGATGCAGACATCCTAGAAGGAAAATCAACTTGATGTTTCTGAAGAAGATTCTTCAGCTCATCAATGTCCTTCTTGTAGCAATTATGGTTTGCATGTCCTTCTCTCTTGCAATATGCACATGGGCCCTTCTCCTTCTTAGATGATTTCCCCTTAGAAGAGGATGATGAATTTGAGGACTCCTTTTGCTGCTCATGAGATTTGGAATCCTTTTGTTTTTGTTTCTTGCATTTCCCTGTAGAAGCCTTCTGATCTCTAGGCTCTTGTGATGCAATAAGTTCCTATGATGAAGAGG